>CM065702.1:42043452-42045537 GCA_017654935.2 Phymorhynchus buccinoides | reverse complement strand
AAAAAAAATATAAATAAAAAAAAAATTAAAAAAAAATAAAAAAAAATAAAAAAAATAAAAAAAAAAAAATATGAAAAAAAAAAAAATAAAAATAAAAAAATAAAAATAAAAAAACAAAGCTCAACAAAAAAAAAAAAAAAAGAAAAATAAAAAAAAAAAAAAAAAAAAAAAAAAAAAAAAAAAAAAAAAAAAAAAAAAAATAAAAAAAAAAAAAAAAAAAAAAAAAAAAAAAAAAAAAAAAAAAAAAAAAAAAAAAAAAAAAAAAAAAAAAAAAAAAAAAAAAAAAAAAAAAAAAAAAAAAAAAAAAAAAAAAAAAAAAAAAAAAAAAAAAAAAAAAAAAAAAAAAAAAAAAAAAAAAAAAAAAAAAAAAAAAAAAAAAAAAAAAAAAAAAAAAAAAAAAAAAAAAAAAAAAAAAGAAAAAAAAAAAAAAAAAAAAAAAAAAAAAAAAAAAAAAAAAGAAAAAAAGAAAAAAAATAAAAATAAAAAAAAAAAAAAAAAAAAAAAAAAAAAAAAAAAAAAAAAAAAGAAGAAAAAAAAAAAAAAAAAAAAAAAAAAAAAAAAAAAAATTAAAAAAAATAAATAAAAAAAAAAAAAAAAAAAAATAAAAACAAAACAAAAAATCTAATGGAAAAAATCTTCACAAAAAAAGAAATAAAATTGGAGAAAAAGAAATAAAAAAAAAAAAAAATAAATAGTTTTCCACTTCAAGTGGAGATCTTTTAGAACGAGATTTTGATAAATAACAGCAAACTAATAAAACAAAAATAGTGTAAATATTTTTTCTCGTTTAGACCTTGTTTTGATTTTTAACCTTCATTAAACTTGTTTCTTTTTAAACATTAAGTGGTCCTGAAATTTTATCATTTTCTCTCCGCCGGAGGGGTACCGCCTAAAGTCTTTTTTTTTTTTTTTTTTTTTAATCAAATATTTTATATCCAAAGTAGAATTTTTACTATATAAGGAGTAGTTCTGTACGAGCCATGGCTCCTAAAAATCTAATAAAAACTAAAAATAAAAAATTGACCTTACTCAAGATAAAAAACATCTATTTAAAGATAAAAAACTAAAATTTGAATAGAAACATATCATATTCTTTTGCCCTTTCCCCCGTTTCCTAAAAACCAAAGTAAAAAGTAATGTCCCATATGGGCTTCGGCAAGGAGGACGTAAAGCTAAATTCGTCTTAGATCTGATAGTTCCTAATATTAAATGGCCTCATATTTATGCAACTCATGTGTTAGAGCAGATAATAGATCGCCCAACACGTATAACAAAAAACACCGCAAACTCTAATAGATCACGTATACGTTAATATTAAATCAAATATAGTTGAAACTTGTTCTGTTTCAACCTGTTGTAGTGACCATTCTTCTGTCTGTATTACCTGGTTGAAAAAAAGGTGTTAACATTCCAAAAACTGGACATAAAGAAATCTATTATAGATGTTTTATAAAAATTACTACAAAAAAAAAATTACCCATTTTGACGAAAAGGCCTTCATAAATGATTTGCTTAACTCCGGGTTAGATTACGTTTACCAAATTAGGAATGCTGATGATGCTGTTGATTTTTGGATTATTCCTTCGTTTCCGTATATAACACAGACAACGCTCCTTTTGTAAAGAAAAGGGTTAAACATTCAATCAAACCACCCTGGATCAGTAAGGAGATTGATGATGCCAGATACAAGCGAGATAATTTCGATAAAACCAATGAAAAAGAATTTAGATTATTAAGAAACAAAATAAACTCAATGAAACGGAAAGCAGAGATGAAATATTACAAAAATTTAATATGTAGCTCACAAAACTCTAAATCAATGTGGAATGCCATTAACAAGCTTACGAATAGAAATTATAAAAAGCAAGATCCAGTAAAAGATATTTCAGCAGATGATCTAAACATACACTTTGCAAACGTGGCTAATGATATTATAGTGAATGATAAAACGGATGAAAACGATTTACAAAAGCTTCAAGAATTCTGTCAGTCAAAAAAAAAAAAAACACATCCAGCAGGGTCGTCTTTTCCCCTTTCCTCTTTCACAATAAACCATTCATTTTCAATTAACGATGTATTGAAATT
>CM065702.1:42023452-42038452 GCA_017654935.2 Phymorhynchus buccinoides | reverse complement strand
GTTTGAATAATGGATTTGGCAATTTTAGAAAAATGTATATTAAGTTCCTCAGAAGACAAATCTTTCGCTATGTTATTTTTTTGTGTTGGTCTTTTTATTAGTTATCTGGTTAATGGCGGTCCAAATCGATTTACTGTCTGTTTTTGAAGAAACTAATTCTTTGAAATATGACATTTTTGCTTTTCTTTTTAAATGTGTGACAACATTTATTTGTTTCCGAGCATCATCTTTAGCCCCTGTTGCACAAAGAGAGTCTCTTTGATTTATAGCCTGCATTACACTTTCAGTTAACCAGGGTTTCTTAGGAGTATCTTTAACACGTATGGTTTTAAATGGTGCATGTTTGTTGTAAATATTTAAAAAGTTGTGATAGAGGAGAGAGAGAGAGAGAGAGAGACACAGAGAGAGAGAGAAAGAGAGAGAGAGAGAGAGAGAGAGAGTTGAGAGAGAGAGAGAGAGAGAGAGAGAGAGAGAGAGAGAGAGAGAGAGAGAGAGAGAGAGAGAGAGAGAGAGAGAGAGAGAGAGAGAGAGAGAGGAGAGAGAGATCGAGAGAGAGAGAGAGAGAGAGAGATAGAGAGAGAGAGAGAGAGAGACTTTACAGTAGAATTTCACAGGGGTTGTTCGGATGTTGGTATTTACGTTAGGGCTGGGATAGCATTGGTATGGTTTGTCCTTGTCGGGATAGGCGATGGTGACGTTATACACCATCCACTGTCTGCCTTTGAACTTCTTTGTGAAGACCTGCTTCAGGAATATGGGCTGTTCGTGTAGCTTTAAACACAAAGGAAAAACAAAACACATATGTTTTATACTTTACACAACGGGGGTTCATTGAAATGGGGTCAACATTCATTCACCCAGACTCCCCCCAAGATAGTCGCGTAATGTTCTCATCCATGGTTGATGCATTTGTACCGTAGTGTTCAAGTGCTTCGGCTGTTGGGATGATCCCTGGAGTCTTTTAGCCAAGGTACGTCAACAACAGCCAATACATTCACCCAGATAGAGTGAGATTTAGAAGTACGCCTAACTCACCACCGAACTCAGTCCCAGATTACTGTAATCCACCTAACTAAAAACAGGATTCCTCAACAATATCTGATACAATTGCATACTGTTGGTCAGTTATTATTTGATGTTTTATGCTATGCATAGTTTTGCGTGGACTGTCTTTAGTCATGCATGACAAGCTCATAACATAACATCATCAGTCTCCACCACCCCCACCCCCCCAACACCCCCCACCCCATCCGAAAACGGAGTGTGGCTGCCCACGTGGCGAGGTAATCTAAAACGGTCACACACATAATGTTGTCATCGTTAGCTGATGCACTTGTGCCGTAGTGCTTCCGCTGTTGGGATGATCCCTGGAGTCTTTTAGCAAGATTAAGCTAACAACACCATTTCATGCTAAAAAAGGGTCTTCATATGTAAAACGATTGCTATTTCAAAATGCAAATGCAATACCTCAGATTCAACTTATCATATGTGGACTGTATTAAGCCATGAATACCAATAATCCATTGTTAGATAAATAATACAAATGACTTACTGGAATCCGAAGCACCATCTTTCTGGTGTGAAACAATGCGTTTTCTATGTTTTCTTCAATAAAGCAACACAAAGCGAGTGAGCCTTAAAGGCTGTGTCCTCTTGTTTGACTTCGATTTTGTGCAACACACAGTTTGAGCATACTGACTTTCCTTTCAATTAGCATTTAGATCGATTTAGAAAAACACAAAGCGAGTGAGCCTTAAAGGCTGTGCCCTCTTGTTTGACTTTGACACATAGGTTTTTTGTTTTTTGTTGCTGTTTTTTAAAGACACACAGTTTGAGCGTACTCACTTTTCTTTCATGCATTTAGATCGATCTAGAAAAACACAAAGCGAGTGAGCCTTAAAGGCTGTGCCCTCTTGTTTGACTTTGACACATAGGTTTTTTGTTTTTTGTTGCTGTTTTTTTTTGAAAGACACACAGTTTGAGCGTACTCACTTTTCTTTCATGCATTTAGATCGATCTAGAAAAACACAAAGCGAGTGAGCCTTAAATAGTTTGGTTTTTGTTGCGTTTTTTTAGGCTACACTTTTCTTTCATGTGCGATCTCTTGTTGCCCTCTTGACTTTGACTTTGAGACACACAGTTTGAGGGTACTGACTTTCCTTTCCTTTCCGGTCAACTTCACGCCTACAAAGCAGCTTTTTGTCCACGCCTTGAAATCATCCACACGTTTATTGTCTAGCGTAGTGAAGTCGGTGTTGTCGTAGCTGAAGTACACGTGGCTATCCGTGCCTTTGGCCCCCGTCATCACGCAGATAGTGGCTGTATGGGCTGCAGCAAAGCAACCACAGGGTGACGTGCTATCAAAACGCACTCCCAGCCAGTGTATACACGAATCGTGTTTTTATAATCATAATAATAATAACTAGATGGCTTATATTTGTCTTTAAGACAAACATGACAGGATTCTCCGTTTTCATCAACCATCTTTACATCATCTTCAATCAAGTACCTCAGCTTCTATTTTTCGTCATTCTAATCTCTCTCTCTCTCTCTCTCTCTCATCTCTCTCTCTCTCTCTCTCTCTCTCTCTCTCTCTCTCTCTCTCTCTCTCTCTCTCTCTCTCTCTCATTATATAGGATCCCTGATACAATTATATCATTTAAGCGACACATTTTACGTAACATGAATGCTTAACATTCTGGCCCCCCCCCCCCAAAAAAAACCACCCACACAATATAAAAAAGAAAAATACTAAAGGTGCATACTAAATGA
This sequence comes from Phymorhynchus buccinoides, assembly GCA_017654935.2. Taxonomy (NCBI): domain Eukaryota; kingdom Metazoa; phylum Mollusca; class Gastropoda; order Neogastropoda; family Raphitomidae; genus Phymorhynchus; species Phymorhynchus buccinoides. The sequence continues at coordinate 42,035,680 of CM065702.1, read as the reverse complement.
TTATATTATAACATTAAACACACACGTACACACATATACACGCGCGCGCGCACACATACACACTAAGAGAGAGAGAGAGAGAGAGAGAGAGAGAGAGAGAGAGAGAGAGAGAGAGAGAGAGAGAGAGAGAGAGAGAGAGAGAGAGAGAGAGAGAGAGAGAGAGAGAGAGAGAGAGAGGAGAGAGAGAGAGAGAGAGAGAGGGGCCACAAGTACATAGCTTTCCTCAAGCCAAACATCAATCAAAGTATTTTCTGAAGACGTATGTTTTCAGCTGGGATTTGACAGATGACGTTTCTGAGAGAAAGGGTAGAGAATTCCAAATTGTATGTCCGGAAACAGAGAAAGCCCCTTTGCCATAGGAATTCAGAGAATCCCTAGGAACAATTAACAGAGAAGAGTCTTGAGACCTAAGTGGAGGCATGTAAGGGTGGAGAAGCTCCGAAAGATAAGAGGGCACATATTCGGAATTGAGGCATTGAAAGCTTAGAGAAGCAACCTTATACTCTATCCTATGGGCTGCGGCAAGCCGCCACAGGGTGACAGAACATTTAAACGCACTCCCAGTCACAGGGTGACAGGCCATTCAAACGCACTCCCAATCGATGTACGCACAACCACAGGGTGACAGACCATCCAAAAGCACTCCCAGTCGATGTACACACAACCACAGGATGACGAGCAATTCAAACGCACTCCCAGTCGATGTAAAAAAAAAAAAGACAGAATAATGCTTATATAGCGCATAATCTTGCAAAGCAACTCAATGTACTTTTCACTCACCATTCGTACAAATATTTCTAACAGACTGGTTCACGTATCCTCACCATACATCTCTATGAAAATGAATACATTAGAGAATGCATTGCATATAATCATAACACAACACACTAACACCCACCTCCCTTCAACCCCCCCCACCCATAATGAAGGAAGAGTGGACTGGTTACGGGTATGGTCAGGGAGAGAATTCCAAACGCTTGGTGCAACAAAACTAAACGCCCTCTCACCCGAAGATTTCAAGGACCACTTAGGAACATTAAGAAGTTTCTGGGAAGAAGAACGAAGAATGCGAGAGCTTTGGTAGGTGCAGAGAGAGGAAGAGAGGTACTGAGGAAGAGTTTTGTCAAAGTGACGAAAAGCGAAATTAGCCATCTTGAACTGCCAACAAACCACACAACCACAGGGTGATGAGCCATTCAAACACACTCCCAGTCGATGTACACACTACCACAAGGTGACAGGCCATTCAAACGCACTCCCAATTGATGTACACACTACCACAGGGTGACGAACCACTCAAACACACTCCCAGTCGATGTACACACAGCCACTAGGCGACAGGCCATTCAAACCCACTCCCAGTCGATGCATGCACAACCACAGGGTGATAGGCCATTCAAACGCACTTCCAGTCGATGTACACACAGCCACAAGGTGGCAGGCCATTCAAACGCACTCCCAGTCGATGTACACACAACCACAAGGTCACAGGCCATTCAAACGCACTCCCAATCGATGTACACACATCCATAGGGTGACAGGCCATTCAAACGCACTCCCAGTCGATGTACACACAACCATAGGTTGACAGGCCATTCAAACGCACTCCCAGTCGATGTACACACAACCATAGGTTGACAGGCCATTCAAACGCACTCCCAGTCAGTATACACAGTAGATCAATCCTGTTGCTTTCGCAATCTGTATTATCAATTTTCAGGTTAGACTTAAACTCACCACTCAACAAACTGACTAAAGTACCCTTTGTAAAGTTAGAGTTTCCAAACATTTCTAGGTTGTGCTCAAAATCAGGTATATGGCACCGGATTAACAGTAGTTCAATCCTTAAGTCAGAATGGACAGCAAAATCATTCGCAGAAACCCAGACTCTGGCTCACGACAGACAGAGCTGGAGGAAGTTGGTGAAGACTTCACTATGGCGCCTTGATGACTCCTCACAGAGTTAAGGGAAGACGGAAGGAAGATAGGAAAGTTAGAGACAGAGAAAGAGAGAGAGAGAGAGAGAGAGAGAGAGAGAGAGAGAGAGAGAGAGAGAGAGAGAGAGAGAGAGACAGACAGACAAACACAGAAAGAGAGACAGAAACACAGACAGAGACAGAGACATAGATTGAGAGACAGAGAGAGAGATGCAGACAAACAGACAGACAGGTAGACAAACGGACTTACAATCTTCTTCTTTTTCCGAGCAGACGGTAACGAGCAGTACCAGGAGTATAGGAATGCTCCACAGGGAGTATTTCAGGGAGTATTTCACCGCCATGCTGAAAACAGGAGTATTTCTGTTCAACTAATGCTGTGCATGCATGCTGAAACTGCCACTCGTAACGCTTGTAGCATAATCGCCAATCTCACTTTTTAACAACGTTTGAATAAATTCAAGAGAGGAATACGGGCACATACACACGACACTTCGATTTTCCGGAAATAATCAATAAGTAAAAGAAAGGAGAGAAAAAACGGATTAGGGAAAATGCGGACATGTGTGCTTATTTTTCTACTTCTTTGTTTTCACTTATTTATTATTTCCGCGTGGATAATCCGGAACACTTGTGTACGTACCCTAACATTTGAGTCAACTTCTACAAAATTGCAACAACAAAGATTCTTGAACATAAGTTATGTCCAAGGTTTTGACAGTTGGTGAAGGCTGTTTTGGTAAGGTGTTGCAAACATCATCTCCAAATTGCTTGAGTCTGATTTAGGCAGGTCTGCTACAAGCATAGCAAACTATCCATTATAGTGTCTTTCTTTTTTCAACATACACTCTATTACATCAGTAATGCTTAACAGTTGTAGAGTAATCAGGTTGAACCTATTCTTGAGATTTTCCTGTTTTGTGAAAGACTGGCGTCACAATTTCAGTCCCCGTTTCAACAAAACAGGGACTAATAAGTTTGTTGCAGGTTTTGTCCTTTGTGCGACTGTAGTCGACACAAGGGTATAATTATTAATTTTGTCGCATTTTTGTCTGCTTGTTTGTTTCTGTTTGTCAGCCCAGGTCGTAACCTGTGTTCTGCTAGAGAGAATGGCCTCAAAGCGTCTGTCTGTGTGTGTTCTGGAACTAGCGTTTCAGATTGTTTTTGTATTTGTGGCTTGTGTCTCGTCTCCCTTTTTTTCACGCGCAACTTCCGCTCATTCATGATGTAGTGCTCACAGGATTCATACTAAATATAGATCCGCCTATTGACATTTTGTGATAGATTCAGTGCAGTTGAGTTTGGAAAATTGTTGTTCGCAGTTGCAACATTGAAAGCTGAATATAGAAGAAAATTCCGTTTGGACGTTTTCTACAGGGGAAAGATCTGGGAGAGAGATTATAACCCACTGTTTTACCAGAGGACTGGGTCGTGAAAGACTGAAGAGAAGGCTACTAAGGCAAGTCGGACCACAAGAACTCAATATGATTCCTGCAATCTTAATAATTGGCACCTTCGACTGGACCGACTTCAACAGTAACCAAGACAGAAATTCAACCTACTGGGGACGTGAATTAGACTGAAGCCAGATAGATTCCAGAGCTGCAGAAAGAAGAAGAAGACTACGGAAATGGAGAGGTTGATTGAACTCGGCAGACATCTGGGCTACGAAGGGGAAGAACTCTGAACGTTTGTCAAAGAAAAACAAAAAGAAGAAAGAGAAGAAAGAGCCAAAAAAAAAGAAATGAAGAAAATGCTACTGCAAGCTGAGGAAGCAGACAGAGAACGTTAACAACGGACTGAAGAAGCAGAGAGAGAACGTCAACACCAAGTTGATCTAGGAAGAATGGATTCAGAAGCTCAAAGGCAGCAAGAAGGTCCGCCCCCAGCCAGAATGGAAGGGGCCGAACTACTGGTGACACAACCAAACCTTCCACTCTTCAGAGAGGGGTTTGACAACATGGACTCATATCTTGAAAGATTTGAGTGATTTACAACCATCTACCAATAGAGAAAAAACAACTTGGACCATATACTTCCAGAAATTTGAGATGAGATTTGAAGGGATCCAGGGATCAGAAACTGTTGGTGCAGTCTATTGAGGTCAAACTGTTGTTGCAGTCTATTGAGGTCGAACTGTTGGTGCAGTCTATTGAGGTCGAACTGTTGGTGCAGTCTATTGAGGTCGAACTGTTTGAGAAGTACATTGATCGACTTTGACCTGAGGTGGTTTGTTTTTATACAAGGTACTGATTTTGTTTCGTGTTAATTACTTGAAAAGGAGTTGTCTTTTTGTGAATACTCATTTAACATACATAGTTGTGTTTAGAAAGAAATTTCTTAACGGTATGGGGGGAGGTTGTTTCAGTGTAACGCGTAGATCTAATGTTATAAATGTTTGATATTGGATTGGATTGAGATTGTACTGGGAGAATGTAGAAAGTTCGAGATTCAGTTATATCTTACTTTTGTTTTGATAGAAAGGGTTCATACTATACAGATCCGCCTCGTTTTGATTCAGGTTCATTTTTATGTAGATTGAACTAGAAAGTTCAAGAGATGTATGTAAGCTGTTGATAGAAAGGCGTAGATTATTCTGTAACATACAAGCAGTTTGTAGACAAGAACATGGAATGTAACAGAAGTTGTATTTATTAGAATCCCTAATAAGTTATGTTTCTTTTTGGCTTTTAATCGTAATATATAATTGTGGTAGTTGAATTATTAGTATTTGTGTACATATAGATAAGTTTTGTATGGTGAAATCGAGAAAAGTAGAGGGGTTCTAGAATATATTTTTTTTCTAGAAGGGAAGCGATTCTGTATATATAAAGCTGAAGTACTGTCTGTAGTCAGTCAGTCAGTCACTATTGAGAAAGACGTAGAGACGTTAGAGTTCTTGACAGTTTTTGATTGATTCAGAGCAGTTGAGTTCGGAAAATTGTTGTTAATCTTTGCAACATTGAGAACTGAATAAAAGAGTAAGTGCGTTTAAACGACTTCGTGTTTGACTACAGAGGAAATATAATAATAATAATAATAATTGTACATTTATATAGCGCTTTACCTCAGATGAGCCCAAAGCGCTTTACAATCAATGATTCATCAACAGACAACAAAAACAGCATTAACCAGCAACAGCGCATATACAAAGCAACTCTCTCTCTCTCTCTCTCTCTCTCTCTCTCTCTCTCTCTCTCTCTCTCTCTCTCTCTCTAACACTCCCACACACACACACACACACACACACACACACACACACACACACATACACACACGCGCGCGCGCGCGCGCGCGCGCGCGCACACACACACACACACACACACACACACACACACACACACACACACACACATATTTATCGATGCCAACTCGTTCATACCCCATTCGGTAAGCCACAGCAACCGAGCCGCATGGACTGACCACATACACCAACACACATACACAAACACCCTCACACACACACACACACACGCAAAAAACAACCCCGTACGCACGCAGACAGACACACAGACACGCACACAAACATAGACACACACACACATGCATGCACACACAACCCACAAAAACAAAACACACACAAGCACACATGTATGCACACATGCATGCTCACACACACACACAATACACACACACACACACACACACACACACACACACACACACACACACACACACACACACACACACACACACACACATACTCACACACACGCACCACAAAGCACAGCACAACCCTCTTATTCAATCTTCCCTCACGTGCACACAACGATAGACAACTGATCAAATATTTAGGGCGCAGCAGGAAAAAGATGGGTTTTAAGAGAGGTTTTGAATGAGGAGACTGAGTTGGAGTGTCGGAGAGGAGAAGGCAGAGAATTCCAAAGAGATGGTGCTTGACAAGAAAAAGAACGTTGGCCAGCAGATTTGAGACGGATGGAGGGAATGGAAAGGAGACGATAATCAGAAGACGAACGTAGTTGGCGAGCTGGGACATAGAGATGAAGAAGATCAGAGAGATACACGGGAGCTTGATCATTCAGTGACTTGAAGGCAAGGAGGAGAAGTTTGTAGTCAATACGTGATTGAACTGGGAGCCAATGTAGGGAACGAAGAACCGGAGTGATGTGATCGTACCTAGGGGAGCGAGAAATGAGACGAGCAGCATTATTCTGGACCCGTTGGAGCTTAGAGATGAGAATTGATGGACAGCCAGCAAGAAGTGAGTTACAGTAGTCAAGGCGAGACAGGACAAAAGCACATACTAGAGTCTTCAGGGCATCTTGAGAGAGGAAACGGCGGATGGAACTAATTCTTCGAAGTTCTAGATAGCAAGCCTTGCAAACATTGGAAACATGCTGTTTGAAAGAAAGGGTTTGGTCCAAAGTAACACCTAGATTGCGGACGGATGCCGATAGCTTGATCTCAGTGCCATCAATGTCGACAGAACCTGGGAGAACCTGAGTTTTAATTGTGTGGTTAGAGGCTACAAGAATCATCTCTGTCTTTTCAGCATTTAGTTGCAGTTTGTTGTAAAACATCCATGTTTTAACAGCAGAGATGCACAACTTAGAAGAAGAAATCATTTGATCTAATTGACTCAGGTGGGCAGAAATGTACAGTTGATTGTCATCAGAAAAGCTATGATGTAGAATAGAATGCTGGTTGATGATGGCGGAGAGAGGTTGGGTATAAAGAACAAAAAGGATAGGACCTAAGACTGAACCTTGGGGCACACCGAACTGAAGACCTTTTTGAAGAGATGAAGCATAGAGATGAATATCTGAGAGAGAGATTATAACCCACTGTTTACCAGAGGACTGGGTCGTGAAAGACTGTGAAGAGAAGGCTACTAAGGCAAGTCGCAACATTGAGAACTGAATAAAAGAGTAAGTGCGTTTAAACGACCTCGTGTTTGACTACAGAGGAAATATCTGAGAGAGAGATTATAACCCACTGTTTACCAGAGGACTGGGTCGTGAAAGACTGTGAAGAGAAGGCTACTAAGGCAAGGCTGACCACAACAACTCAAACCGATTCCTGCAATCGTAACAGTGTGCAACAGGACTAATGTGGCTAAACCGCAGTGTGTGCTTCATGTAGTAATGTTCTTTTTATTTTATTTTTTGCGACTTTGTTACAAACATAGATTATTTACTTTTTATCAACACCTTTTGTGTGTGTATTTTCCCTTGAAATCATGAAACATGTAAATATGGGTAACCGCAGAGTGATTTTCTTTAAGTGATGTTATGCGCATGCGGCGTCTTTCACCCTCTTCTATCTCGTGAGGCACGTCATGTAATCACTTCAAATGGTGTGTGTGTGTAGGGGGGGGGTGGTTATAGGAGGACTGGGGGGACTAAGATGTGTGGGGGAGGAGGGGAGGGGAGGGGAGGGGAGGGGAGGGGAGGGGAGGGGGGGGGAGGGGAGGGAGGGTAAGTTGGCATAGCACGCAATGGACATGTCTGCCGCTCGGCGACTCACTTGTTCTTCGTTTTGTGTTTTGTCCTTTGCCCAACCATGGTCGGCAAAGGAGTACGTTAGTCGCGATTTGTGTGTGTGTGTGCAGTGGGTGAACTTTGAAGCGTGTTGACGTTGACATTTGGCATTTCAGCTGCTATGTAAAACAACATTCGTCAAACACCCATAATAACCATATGATGTAGATACAAACTAATTATCAATTGGCATTACACAAGGAATGCAACTTTGAAGGTTTCTTTGCCTTGAACACGACCTCAGGCAAAGGACATGTCTGCCCCTCGGCGACACATGTGTGCTTGATTCTTTTCTTCTTGTGTGCCTTTTTCTGTCTGTCCTAAGCATACCTCGCACACTGCTGGACGGAATCGCTCGTAGTTGTGTATGGGGTTATATTCATCGTCGAAGGAGGAAGACACCATGCACATGAATAATGCCCCAGGCATTTCGCCAGCTGACAGACATGCCTTCCGTTTTTGTTCTCATCGTTATATCTTACGAACATTATGTAATATCACTTAAAATGTGTGTGTGGGTGAAATAGAAAAAGTAGATGGCATTGGTGCGTAAATTATGCCTCAGTGTGTCGCCCGATCAGGAGTGTCTCCATTGCGTAGATAAACCAGAGGACGGACATGTCTGCCGCTCGGCGATTCACTTGTTCGTTGTATGCTGTTTTGTCCTTTGCCCAACCGTGGTCGGCAAAGGACTATGTTTGTCGCTTTTTATGTTTTTATTTTTGTATTTATACTTCTGGGTTTTGTTTTCGTTTGTTTTTTGTTCTTTCGTTCTTGTGTTGTCTGTCTGGGCTGTATCCTGTGAACCGGTTGACAGAATCGCTTCAAAGTTTGTAAGGCGACGTATCGCGGTGGAAAGATGGTCGCGGACGTATATGTGTACATGGTAACGATTATAACATCACTAGTGCATGATGTAAAGGACACACACACACACACACACACACACACACACACACACACACACACACACACACACACACACACGAAGTCACACAAATCACACACAGACTTACACACACTTTACACACACACACGGTACCATAGCCGATGAGGTCACACAATACTCTGCAAAAAAAAAAAAATCGGCACTTTACTTGTTTCGTGCTGACTTATAAAAACTTTATTGGGTTTCTCTCCTAGAGAGCATCCACTCTAGTCGCTCCTGGGAGGCAGCGAGGAAGACTGGAGGCGTCCAATGGAAGCTGCACAAAAATGGGTGGCTCTGCCCTCGCCACGATGCGCTCTCCAAGTGGGAGCAGTCCGAATTTCACAAACACGTCGCTTTGACTACAATTACCAAATACCAAATAAATGATATTGACAGTATTGGTTGTCATGGTACAGCTTATTCTTCTGTGGCAGACTATGACTCTCAAACCAGGGGGCATTTGCACTGGCTATAGTGCATCCCTTTGGCCGAGAGAGTGGGGATGTACCCTGGGCAAGGCCTCTCCGCTATAAAACAAATTATAGCCCAGACCCCTGGAATAGCAGCTACCCCCTCTGCTATCTGGCAGTCATTGTCGGAAAGATATGCATACATACATACATACATACATACATACATACATACATACATACATACATACATACATACATACATACATACATACATACATACATTCTTTTTGTGGTTGGAAACTGTTGTGGTTGTTTTCAGTGCCTTTTTGGGGGCAGTGGGTGGATGCCTCGTGCATCCATACGGGGAGCTGGACGACCCCACCTCCTGCACGAGTCTTTCCCCGTGGGGATACCGTGTTTTTCTCGTAAATATAGTTCCCCCACCTTCTTGAAGTTCTGTGCTTGTAACTTCCTCTAATCTGCCACTCTCTTTGACTCTGCCTTTTCCCTTTGCTTTCTACCATTTACTATCTTTCTGACTTATTTGCCCATTCTTCTGCCTTTTTGTCGAAATAATCTTGAAATAATATCTGACTCTGAAATCGGAATGTGTCGGCTGTACGCAGTGGGAAGACCAGTGAAAACGTAAAACCAGACACATACTGCCTTATCCATTATGGCCATATGGCCTGGGCACGCAGATGAAGAAGAAGAAGAAGAAATGTCAGTGCCTTTTGCTTCAAAGATACTGTTTGGATTTCAAACATGGTTTGTGTGCTCGTTGCTTCAGATAGTCTAACCTACATTGTTTGATCTCAGAAATACGGTTTCTGTGCGTTTTGTTTTACATATCGTTCTTTGTTTTACACATTAGTATATTTTATAACGTGCATTTTCTTCTTCCCGAATGTTGTTTTATAATCCGTACATTATCTGTAAAGGAGAGAACAGACTATAAAAGCTCTTACTTTTTCCAGTCAGTCTGTCTGTCTTTGCGCTGCAATGCTGATCTGGCCCCAGTACACCGGATCGTCAGACCAGCCCACCTTTTCTTCTTTCGTGTAAGGCCCGTGGCGCGTTTTGATTGGACGCCACTTTGCCACTGTGTGACGTTGTGATTGGATGCCACTTTGCCCCTGTGTGACGTTTTGATTGGACGCCACTTTGCCACTGTGTGACATTTTGATTGGTCGCCTCTTTGGGACAGCTTCCTCGCTGGTCCAGTCTTCGTACGTCGTCGGCAATCTTCGGGAATCTTCGCTGTAGTCTGTCGCCTTGTCGTAGAGCTACAGATCCACCACAGCAGAACATCTATTTTTTTAAATATTATTTCATTAAATTCCTGATTTTTTTTCTGCAAGATATCCGAAGTGGCTTTATTGCGAGAAAGCCACGGAGCACCTGCTCTCTCTCTCTCTCTCTCTCTCTCTCTCTCTCTCTCTCTCTCTCTCTCTCTCTCTCTCTCTCTCTCTCTCTCTCTCTCTCTCTCTCTCTCTCTCTCTCTCTCTCTCTCTCTCTCTCTCTCTCCCTCTCCCTCTCCCTCTCTCTCTCTCTCTCTCTCTCTCTCTCTCTCTCTCTCTCACGCACACACACACGCACGCACACACACACGCACACGCACACACACACACACAATAATAAGTTAAACCTGATTACTCTACAACTGTTAAGCATTACTGATGTAATAGAGTGTATGTTGGGGAACAAAACCACAGGGATAGTTTGCTATGCTTGTAGCAGACCTGCCTAAATCAGACTCAAGCAATTTGGAGATGACGTTTGCAACACCTCCCCAAAACAGCCTTCACCAATTGTCAAACACTTGGACATAACTTATGTTCAAGAATCTTTGCTGATGTAATTTTGTAGAAGCTGGCTCTCTACTGTCAGGGCACGTACACATGTCTTCCGGTTGTCCGCACGGAAATAATCGATAATCCAGGTGTTGTGTGTATGTGCCCGCATTCCTCTCTTGAATTTATTCAAATGTTGTTAAAAAGTGAGATTGGCGATTACGCTACAAGCGTTATGTGTGGCAGTTTCAGCATGCAGGCGCAGCATTAGTTGAACAGAAATACTCCTGTTTTCAGCATGGCGGTGAAATACTCCCAGAAATACTCCATGTGGAGCATTCCTATACTCCTGGTACTGCTCGTTACTGTCTGCTCGGAAGAACGCCGCTTTTATGAAGGTTGTAAGTCCGTTTGTCTACCTGTCTGTCTGTTTGTCTGCCTGTCTGTATCTCTGTCTCTCTCTCTCTCTCTGTATCTCAGTCTATGTCGCCGTCTCTCTCTCTCTCTCTCTCTCTCTCTCTCTCTCTCTCTCTCTCTCTCTCTCTCTCTCTCTCTCTCTCTCTCTCTCTCTCTCTCTCTCTCTCTCTCTCTCTCTCTCTCTCTCTCATATATATATATATATATATATATATATAGGCTAAATATACATATATAAACAGGATAAAAACTTTCCAATATTTCGTCATTTGACTTCCTCGGGGTAACAAGAAAGAATGTAGACTATCTCCTCTATATTTATATATTTTGGCCTTGGACACAAAAACACAATTTCATGTTTTTATATATATTGAAACAAGTACAGGCTTTTACCCAGGGCAAACAAACCTCGATAAAAACTTTCCAATATTTGTCTCGGTGTTTAAGAGAGAGAGAGAGACTCTCTCTCTATATATATATATATGATTAGACTAAAAAACACAAAAACACAGAGATTTCATTTTTAAAAGAGTATTATTGAGATAAAAGTACAAATTTTACCCAGGGCAAATCCTCCCTTTATTAAAAGGACACATGAACTGCTTTTGTGTGTGTGTGCCCTGTGTGTGAGAGAGAGAGAGAGAGAGAGAGAGAGAGAGAGAGAGAGAGAGAGAGAGAGAGAGAGAGAGAGAGAGAGAGAGAGAGAGAGAGAGAGAGAGAGAGAGAGAGATATTCCCAGGTAAAACCGGGTACAGCGTTGCTTGTTATTCACAATACGTGTGTCACTCTTACTGTGGTAGTGGCCCGGATCCACACCAATGGCACAGGCCGTTGGAAGAAGCGAAGGAGTGAACGGTTAGACCTAATGGGGAACAATTGAACCAGATGTTGTTCATTGTTGGGATATCGATTTTTCTCGGTAGATGATCTATTAATCATTCCTATTGTGTTCAAGTAAGCATAGTTGAAGCATAGACTATCTGAAAACCATTGAGGCACCATCTTGTCTTCTGTGATCAAATGACAAGAAACGCAAAAATATGATGAAGATGTTTTTTGTCTGTAAATGGATTCCTTGTGCCTCATGATCAGATGATTCTGTTGAGTGGTAATGTTCTCTTCGAAGTTAAATTAGTAATAACAACAACATAAACAACATGAACCACCTCACATGCACATGCACACGCAAACGCAAACGTACACGCACATCCACGCACACGCACTCTCTCTCTTTCT
>CM065702.1:42010952-42013452 GCA_017654935.2 Phymorhynchus buccinoides | reverse complement strand
CTCCCTCTCTCTCCGTCTCTCTCTCTCTCTCCCCTCTCTCTCTCCCTCCTCTCTCTCCCCTCTCTCTCTCTCTCCTCTCTCTCTCTCTCTCTCTCTCTCTCTCTCTCTCTCTCTCTCTCTCTCTCTCTCCCTCTCTCTCTCTCTCTCTCCTCTCTCTCTCTCCCTCTCTCTCTCTCTCTCTCTCTCTCTCCCTCTCTCTCTCTCTCTCTCTCTCTCTCCCTCCTCCTCTCTCTCTCCTTCTCGTGATTACGGTTGTTTATGTCTTTGTATCAACATGCATTGTATTACTTGACACCCCTTCAGTGAGGGGCCAAGGCCTGAACTGAATAAACACTCGCATTCTCTCCCTCTCTCTCATTCGCCCACTCTCTCTCTTTCTCTCTCTCCCCCCTCCCCCCTCTCTGCTGCACAGGTTGTCAGTGTCCTTTGGTGTCACTGGGACTGCTCTAGAATGGTTCAGGTCTTACCTGACTGGCAGAACGCAGTCTGTGTCCATTGGCAGCAATGTCTCCTCATCAGTGCCCCTAAAATTTGGCGTCCCTCAGGGCTCCGTTTTAGGTCCTCTTCTTTTCTCCCTGTACATTCAACCCTTGTCCGAAGTCATAGAACAGTACAAAATCCTTCATGAGAAATTCGCGGATGACACTCAACTACTTGACGCAACCGAGGCTGTCGCTTTCCAAAATCTGATCTCCACTTTTGAGTCTTGCTTTCAGTCCATAAAATCTTGGATGCTCAGTAACAAACTCAAATTAAATGACGAGAAGACTGAGGCCGTAGCTGTTGGCTCGCGCTCAGTCTTGGACCAAGTTAGCGTCGCGTCTGTGCAGGTTGGCACAAATACCATTCCCTTCAAAGACAGCGTGAAGGATCTGGGTGTCCATTTGGACAGTTCTTTGTCCATGGACACCCAGATCAGCCACTTGTGGCGTTCCGCCTACCTCGCTCTGAGACAGATTGCTTCAATCCGTCCTCCACTCTCTGAAAAAGCCGCTACTCAACTAGTATGTTCGTTGGTCTTTTCCAAACTTGACTATTGCAATGCAACTCTTGCCGGACTCCCCGCAGTTCAAATCAATCGTCTCCAAAGAATACAAAACAATGCAGCCAGACTCGTCCTGAGGAAATCAAAAAGAACCCATGTCACCCCCCTTCTGATCAAACTACACTGGCTGCCAATTCATGCTCGCATTGAGTACAAACTAGCAATCCTCGCTTTCCGCCATTTTCAAAACACTTTGCCAACATACCTGTCCAACCATCTCATCACCTATCAACCATCCCGCACTCTCCGTTCTAGCAGCGAGAAACTCCTCAAAGTCCCCCGCATGAAACTTAAGTCCTTTGGTCACCGCTCTTTCAGCTATCAAGTACCCACCATCTGGAATTCGCTCCCCTTCTACCTCCGGTCCGCTCTGTCCCTGTCTGCATTCAAGTCTGGCCTTAAGACTCATCTGTTCAAAAAGTTCCTTTCCCCTTCATAATTTCAATTTCAATCTCACACACAAACCCCGTGTAAAGTGTGCCTCTGTGTGTGTGCGCGTGCGTGTGCGTGTATATATATGTGTATGTATATATATATATATATATATATATATATATATATATATATATATATATATATATATATATATATATATATATATATATATATATAGCATGAAAGAAAAATCTCAGTGAATAGCCAGCTCCGTACCCCTACTCTGAAGGACTGAAAAGTTAGTGCATTTGAAATGCAGAATATCAAAGCAAACTATATATATATATATATAGATATATATATATATATATGTGTGTGTGTGTGTGTGTGTGTGTGTGTGTGTGTGTGTGTGTGTGTGTGTGTGTGTGTGTGTGTGTGTGTGTCTTTTCTCTCTGTCTCTCCCTCTCTCTTTCTCCATCTTTCTTTCTCCCCCCCCCCCCCCTATGCCCCCCCCCCCCCCCCCCCCCCCTCTGTCCCCCCCCCCTCTCTCCTTCGCTCTCTCTGCCTTTCTCGTAATATTGTTTTACATTCACATATTGTTTTGGGAATTTGTGAGCTCGTATGACACCCCCCCTCTCCCTCCCCGAGAATTTGTGAGTGCATAAATGGCGTGCGTGTTGAAAGGGTGAGGTGTGTGTGGGTCTGTTTGTCCATGCCTTGATTTTTATTTTTATTTTTTAAAATCCCCTTCTTTGAATTTGTGTCAATAATGTGTATGTGAAATACTACATCCGTGGGATGAACGGCGTGAGTTGGTTGTTGTTGTTTTTTGGTTTTTTTTCCCCCTCTCGTAATATTGTAAAGCGCTCTGAGGATGATTTTTTATCATCGAAGAGCGCTATAGAAGCTTTATTTATTATTATTATTATTATTATTAAATACTCAGATATTAGGAAGAAGCATATTCCCAATACATTCTACAAACATCGAACTGCTTTCAGATTAACATTATTTTTAATGTGTGATTCCAAATGTACATCGAAACTAACTCATTTTCTTTCCGATGCTTTTAAAGACCCA
>CM065702.1:41985952-41998452 GCA_017654935.2 Phymorhynchus buccinoides | reverse complement strand
AAAGTACCAGCAGGGGACATTGTTAACATCCGGTGCAAACCTCCATCAGCATGATCCAATGAAGGTACCAGCAGGGGACATTGTTAACATCTGGTGCAAACCTCCGTCAGCATGATCCAATGAAAGTACCAGCAGGGGACATTGTTAACATCCGGTGCAAACCTCCATCAACCTGATCCAATGATAGTACCAGCAGGGGACATTGTTAACATCAGGTGCAAACCTCCATCAACATGATCCAATGAAAATACCAGCAGGGGACATTGTTAGCATCCGGTGCAAACCTCCATCAGCATGATCCAATGAAAGTACCAGCAGGGGACATTGTTAACATCCGGTGCATACCTCCATCAGCATGATCCAATGAAAGTACCAGCAGGGGACATTTTAACATCCGGTGCAAACCTCCATCAACATGATCCAATGAAAATACCAGCAGGGGACATTGTTAACATCCGGTGCAAACCTCCATCAACATGATCCAATGAAAGTACCAGCAGGGGACATTTTAACATCCGGTGCAAACCTCCATCAGCATGATCCAATGAAAGTACCAGCAGGGGACATTGTTAACATCCGGTGCAAACCTCCGTCAGCATGATCCAATGAAAGTACCAGCAGGGGACATTGTTAACATCCGGTGCAAACCTCCATCAGGGAAAAACCAAGCGAAGTGTAACGAGTGGGTCGTAGCTGCTAGTTGGGACTAAAGCTTTGGTCCTTTGCTCCTTCTAACGGCCTGCACCATTGGTGCGAAGTGTGACGAGCGGGTCGTAGCTGCTAGTTGGGACTAAAGCTTTGGTCCTTTGCTCCTTCTAACGGCCTGCACCATTGGTGCTGAGCTGTTGCCACTAGTAAAGTGAGGGTGAGAGACGCTTTATGAAGTAGGTTCCTAATGTAACGGTATGGCGCTATGCCTTTCTGTGAAATGCATAATGTCAAACTGGGAGGCCTTTGAGAGAGAGAGAGAGAGAGAGAGAGCGAGGAGAGAGAGAGAGCCTGAGAGAGAGATGAGAGGAGAGACTGAGAGGAGAGAGAGAGAGAGAGAAGAGAGAGAGAGAGAGAGAGAGAAGAGGGAACTTGTGGAGAGAGAGAGAGAGAGAGAGAGACGAGTGAAGAGATGAGAGAGAGAGAGAGAGAGAGAGAGAGAGAGAGAGAGAAGGACTCGATATGAAAAACTCGAATGTTTGAAACTCGAATGTTTATTGAGGATAACTAAATAAGCACAAAATATGGCTTTTTTTCATCAGGTCCTACATACAAAGCAAGCAAGCAAACATAAATTAAACGATAAACAACCACACAAATAAACTACAATCAAAACAGACAAAAAAAATCAGAAACATGCAAGAAAAAAACACAAAAAAAAATAAAATAGATAAAAAAAATAAAAAAATATTATATATATATAATATATGCACACATACACACACACGCACACACACGCGTGCACGCACGCGCAGCACGCACACACACACACAACACACACACACCACACACACCACACACACACACAAACACGCGCACGCACGCACACGCACACGCACACGCACACGTACACACACACAACTCACACACACACACACATACATTTTTATCCACATGTTATCTCATAACATGACATTCAATAGGGTAATAATAATTACCAATGAATAGGGAAGAAAATGTCAGAATTTAAACGCATAAAATAAAATAATTTGTCCTCCCGCGTTTAAACATAAATTCATTGGATGCAAGTGATTTATATATATATTGGAAGGGAATAATTTTTACATTATGCGGAGGAAACAATAGGTGATTTATATACATTCTGCTAAGTATTTATTATATGATTTTTTGAAAGACGCCAAGGTGCTCTTGTTTTTAATATATGCAGGCATGTCATTCCATAGTTTTGCTCCTGAGTATGTTAGGGATGACATGAAAAGATCTGTTCTTGGACGAGGGATGAATATTAGACTTTTATTACGAGCATTACTGATTTGGAATTTTTCACAGAGATAGGGAGGCGCCAGGTTATTCATTATCTTAAACATAAGCACGGCCTTATTTAGACGACATCTTAAGCTGAAAGGGAGAATGCTTAATGTTTTATAGTCAGTGGTTTGCAGAGATGATGATTTAAGTAGTATAATTTTGATTGCACGTCTATAGAGAGTTTATAGTGGTTTTAAACAGTTCTTACTAGCCAAATCCCAAGTTGTAGAAGCGTAGTCAATATCTGGTTGAATGTACGCATGAAAGAACAATTTCCGGGTGTGCTGATCGAGGAAGTGTTTTATTCTGTTTAACTGAAATATTTTTTTTGATAATTTACGTGTAAGAATGGAAACGTGAAAAGACCAGGTCAGATTGTTATCAATACCAAGGCCAAGTACTTTATGAGAATCTACTTCTTCCAAAGCATTATCATTGATTTTTACTTTTATTAAATCAGTTTTAATATTTTGACGCTTTTGTCTCGTGGTTATTAACATAAGTTTGGATTTCACAGAGAGAGTGAGAGAGAGGGAGAGAGAGAGAGAGAGAGAGATTGAGAGAGAGACGAGAGAGGAGGAGAGAGAGAGAGAGAGAGAGAGAGAGAGAGAGAGAGAGAGAGAGATAGAGAGAGGGAGAGGAGAGATAGGAGGGAGAGGGAGAGAGAGAGAGGGGGAGGGAGAGAGAGAGAGAGAGTGGATTGAAGGAGAGAGAGCGAGGAGAGAGACGGAGGTGAGGGGTAGGGAATTGTGAGAGTGTGAGTTAGAGAGATAGAGAGAGGGAGAGAGATGAGAGAGAGCGAGAGAGATGAGAGAGATAGAGAGATGAGAGAGAGTGATGAGTAGACTGAGAGAGAGAGAGGAGATGAGTAGAGAGAGGAGAGAGAGAGAGAGAGAAAAGGACAGAGGAAAAAAGGCAAAGAAACACAACTGGGAAAGGGACACAAAAATGCCAAAATGTAATCTTATGCTTTTTTCCACTATCTAATTGTATTGGATTAATTTATTGTCTGCAAATGTCCCTATTTATAGCGATGGTTAAACCTAGCAAGACACTGATTGTTTTCGCAATGATGCTTTGCTTTCCTGGCGAGAAAGTGCAACCTGAAGGAAACACGTTGAATTAAAGTGAAAGGACAACAGATGTTGTGCAATAAAACCACTGCGCTTTAAAGAAAATACATACATGAATAAATAAGAGAAAATAAACGGAGAAACTAAAAAATACGGTTTTATTTGCGATGCAGGGTCTGACCACTAGACGACAAGGCGAACAGACATACAGCAGACCCGAAGATTCCCGAAGATTGCCGGGACGATCGTACGCAGAACACTGGACCAGCGAGGGGAAGCTGTCCCAAAGAGGCCGGACAATCAAACATGTCACACCGTGCTAAAGTGGCGTCCAATCAAAACGTCACACAGATGGCGAAATGACGTCCAATCCCCCCCCCAAAACGCGCCACGGGCCTTACACGGGAAGAAGAAAAGTCCGGGGCTGGTCTGAGCGACCGGGTGTACTGGCCGGCAAGATCAGCATTGACAGCGCCAAGAAAGACAGACTTGGAAAAAAGTAAGATCTTTATACATTCTGCTGTTCTCTCCTTGTGAGATAAGTGTACAGATTCTGAAAACGACTTTAGGGTAGAAGCAAAAATGCCACGTTATAAAATATACTAATGTGTAAGAAACACAGGAACGATTTGTAAAACACAAAACGCACAGAAACCGTTTGATTTCTGAGATCAAACAATTGGAGGTTAGATCGAATCTGATGAGCGACCGAGCTCACACAAAAACCATATGTTTGAAATCGACAAACAGTATCTTTGAAAGGTTTCTTCTCATTCTGCGTTTACCCAGGCCATACGGCCAATCACGGGGCTGTAAATTACGTATGTGTCCGGCTGTTCAGTGTTCCACTGGTCTCATTCCCAGCAGACTGCGTGACAGCAGACATCATTTTTTAGCGATTTCGGACGGAGCCAGTTCAAAAGGCTGAGATAAACATTAGTCACGCGCATTTTTTCGAATGCGAAAGAAAATGCAGGAACAATATGACGAATTAAGTCAGAAAAGAGTGGTATGATGACAGAGAGGCAATGGGAAAAGGCAGAAGGCAAAAGATAGTCGGCAGATTAGAGAGGAAGTTAGATGCACAGAACTTCACAGAAGGTGGGGAGAACTATATTTACGAGGCAAAAAAACGGGTATCCCCACGTGGGCAGGATAAGCCTCGTGAAAGACGGCGAGGTGAGGTCGTCCAGCTCCCCGTATGGAGGCACGAGGCAACCACCCCCACTGCTCCAAAAAGGCACTGAAAAACATACCATCAGTCAGGGTTCAACCAACAACAAAGAATGTATGTATTTATGTATGTATGTACATATGTATGTATGCATGTATGTATGGATGCTGTTAGCATATCCTGATTCCGGATCAAGGAACTGGACCACGATAGGCAGAGGGGGCAGCTGCTATTCCCAGTTGGTTCGGTCTGGGATATAATGTTGTTTATATTGGAGAGAGATGGCCTACCCAGGGAACAGATCACCATTTCTGCATCAGACCAAAGGGATGTAAGGACAGTTGGGCTTTAGGAGGGCTACCAAAGGCGAAACCATTTCCCTTTGGCCGACTAGCACCTATAGTCCAGGTGCATAATGTCCCTTGCGTTTGTCGAAATGTCAATGTAGTCTTTCCACAGAATGATGTACCTCTGGTATCTATGAGAACCTCCAACACTGTCAGTATCATTTAGGTTGCGTATTTGGCAATGTCTAAGTTTCATTAGTGTGGTGACTTGGTTTGAGTGAGAATGTCGGACTGACTGCCTCTTGACAACAGAGAAGGGAAGAATGCGCGTCGTCGCGAGCGCAGAGCCACCCATGTTTTTGTGCAGCTTCCATTGGACGCCTCCAGTCTTCCTTGCTGACTCCCAGGAGCGACTAGAGTGGATGCTCTCTAGGAGAGGAGAAACCCAATAAAGTTTTTTGATTAAGTCTTTGCCTTTTGATTTGTGTGGACTTCGGCTGGTTTGAGTTCACCGAGAATACACTTGTAGAGAGACATGTTTGTGGAGGTGTTGTGGTGTGTTGGTTTTTTCCTTTGTGTTTGTGGTGATGGAGGTGTAGTTGTCGTGTGTGGTGAGTTTGTTGTTGAATGTGCCGGTGTGGTGGATGTTGCTTGGTGTAGTGTGTGTGTATGATTGTCCGCCTTTATCATCAAGCACAATCATGTTTATAATTCGTTGCACATTGTAACATAGACGTACCGCGGAAACTCTGTTTGCAGCGCATACGATGCTTACCTTACAAACTTTGAAGCGATTCGTTTCAACCATGGTCACGTGATACCATGCCCAGACAGACAACACAAGAAGCGAAAGAACCAAAACAAGGTGAAAACCCCCGCAAAAAAAACTGGTCCACTAGGCGAGGAGAGAATTACAAAAATAAAAACATAAAACCGCTGACAAACATAGTCCCTTTGCCGGAACCGACATAGTTGAAGAAAGGCCAAACAGTGCAAACAAAGAGCAAATTGAGTTCCTGCTGCAGCGGCAGGACATGTCCCAGTCCTCGGGTGTTCTCTACGCAATCGGAGACACTGCCTTGAGTTCGAAGCGGACCAGCACTGAGGACCATAATTTATGCGCCCAATGCCAGCTACTTTTTCTATTTCGATCCCCACACACAGTTGCTGTGATGTTACCTACTGTTCGTAGTAAGAGAGAATAACTGGATGAGTAGAACAAAAACGGAAGGCATGTCTGAGCTCAAGCTAGCGAGAAGTACAGACGGGAAGGGAATTGATTCACGCGGACCATAGAGTTCGTTCCTGCCAGAGACTCCACAATAGGCAAATACTTTACGAGCGCAGGATCCGTCCTGGAGGCAAGGGATGATGCGAGATATAGTGCTATAGGGGACAGAGGAGAAAGAAACGCACAGCGCAAACAGGAGGCTTAAAAGGCAAGCACATCTATGTTTGTTCGTCCTAAGGCGTTGCATGGATCATCTGTACCTTTGCCAGAGCGCTTTAGTTTGTTCGAAGGCTAACAAGGAAATCCTGTCAAAGTTGGCAGTCCTTGTGTCAATGCGAGCTTTGATGAGATTAGTTGTATAGTGTAACGGATAATGGTCTTATGTAGTGGGTGTTTTGGACGGAATGTTGTTGTGTATTAGACAGCTAGCAATATCGCAAATGTCGCAAGCGTTGCAAACCGTTCGCTTGCAGAAAATGTCACACATTGCAACACACCACACACGACGCATAATCGCTGATCTAACGTACAGCCGCAGTTTGGCCGACACTCTCTAGTGTTGGGCAAAGGACAGAAGGAGCAGCAAAACAAATGCACAAAGTAGATGTCGGCCAAGCGCGGCGAGCCAATGGTGTGCACCAGGTGCAGGGCCTATGCCAGATACTTACCCTCACCTCTCCTCCCTTCGCCACACGTAGACCGATCGACCCTTACCCTCCCTTCCTCCCGATACATCGCTTAAAGCCCCCAGTCCTCTAGAACCCCCACCGCACGCCACATTATAACCACCCCCCTGCAGACAGCCGCAGACCCCCTATGACAGACACAAAAGCACTAGTACAGACAACATTTGACAGTGATTACACTTGACGTGCGCCTCAACGAGAGGTAGCCTTTAGTAAGGAGGGTTTGTTAAAGCCACAAGCCAGGCCATGTAAGTACTTCCAACATACCATAGCTGCCATAAAAACGAGTCCCGCGTGGCAGTAACATGCGCATGCGGAATAAACATTCACTTACAAGTAAGAGATAACACTGCGCGGGTACATTCATATGTTGTCACATGGATGTTCATGTATTTCAGGGGAAAATATTCACATACAGAAAGGCGTTGATATAAAAGTAAAATAATCTAGTGTTTGTAACAATAGTCGCACAGAACAATAAGTAATAAAAATTAACATTACTACATGAAGACACACACTAGGTCCTGTTGCACACTGTCTACAATTGCAGGAATTGGTTTGAGTTACCGTGGTCTTAGGACTTAGCCTTAGTAGCATTCTCTTCACAGTCTGTTCGCCACGACCCAGTCATATGGTAAATAGTTGGGTTTATGAATCTCTGTCTCTCAGATTATTTCCTGTTCTGGTAGTCAAACACGAGGTCGATTTGTAAAACGCAATTAGCCTTCTTTGATACTCAGCTCTCAATGTTGCAAATATTTAACACTCAATTGGTGTTTCCGGAATCAACTGCTCGAAATCAATCACCAAACTGTCAAGAACTCATAACCGTCTCTACGTCTTTCTGCAACCATGTGAACGAGGCTGACTGGCTGACTACAAACAGTACTTCAGCCTTGATGATATATCAGAATCGCTTCCCTGTCTGTAAAGACAAAAATATTGTCTAGAAGCCCCTCTAGTTGTTGTATCGATGTTCACAATGTGACAAAAACTATTGATTATGTACACACATAATAACTATAATTTCAACTACCACAATTATATATTACTGCAGTTAAAAGCCAAATTATAGAGATAAATAAACTATTTAGGGATTCCAATAAATACTAACTGGTGCTTTGACATTCGAAGGTTTCTTGTCTGACACTATATAACATGCTTGTATTGTTTACAGAATTAACTACGCGTTTTTCTATTCAACAGCCGTTATCAGTACATCTCGTATATGTCTGAATTTCTGATTCAAATACTTTGTATTATTGATACACTAGAATTGTAAGTCTGAGTGATGCAAACGAGGCCGGATCTGTACTTAGTATGACACTTTTTTATCGCAAAAAGCACAGTCAGATATTACTCGAAGTCTTGAACTTTCCTACCATTCACTCCAGTGACTTAATGCTACAAGCGCCAAATCAATCGCCTTATAAACATTTATTAGAAATATTTTTTAGATTCTACGGCGTTACACTGAAATCAGAACCTGCGCGCACGCAATACCGCTTACACAGAGAGAAATTTCTTGTACGGCTAAAGAACACCCAACCTATTGTATGTTTGACAATGACGGTGATTTCTACAATAAATGACGATAACTCCGTGTTCAAGGTTAATTAACATCGAAAACAAAAAAGCACCAAGAATTCAGTCACTCTTGTGAGATGAAAAGCGAAGCCACACGGCTGCAAGGGGAGAGGAGTCAAAAAGTTCGAGTTCGAATGGTGCTTCTAAAGACCAAGCTTTATCGACGCGTCGAATAATAGAACTGGCAGACACTAAGCAGTTTCCGAGCTCTCAAATGGTACAACGAAGTGCACTGCAACAGGTTTGACCTCTAATTTATGACGTGCCAAAGCAATCACCGGGATCGACACTCAAGATTGAAGGACTGTCAACAAACAGTTGTAGGAACCTCAAAATAGATCTTGCCAAGTGCAGAACACAGTGTCAAGCCTACAAAGGACGCTGCCGACGCTAACTAGCGATTTGACCTCAAGAAGGATTCTGCGATACCAATCAGGTTCTAGCCTAAGAACCTGTTAGACTGCACCAAAGCAAGTTTGAAGCACTGCAATGAGAGCATGCCACAAACATGCTTCAACCGTCACAATAGGACTGCACCAGACAGAGTATGCGAAAGGGCCCTGATCACTTTCAATGCTGCAGTCTCACGACAGTTTCGGGAAGTATCACCTTGGATTCCAGTTGTGTTTCGTCTACTGGTTTAGCTGGTTGTAATATCAACTCAAATCATTCTCAAGAGTAGGGAGTCATCTGTTGTCATGAATAACGCCCTCTTGGGAGCAGGAAGGAGCGAAAGAGAAGAGCCGATGGGAGCATGCGGCGACCGGGATAGATGAGATGGGAGAAGGCTTTTGGATTGTTTAGTGAGACACTCAGGAGTTGGGCCCATTTCCCCATTCTGGTTCCCTGGGGGGGAGGGAGCGGGACGCACTTCTTTGACTGCATATTGACGTGTGATATAATGCAATCATGTCTAGTGTTATGCATAGGGAAGAATTGGTGGATGAGTAGACTTTCTGTAAGTCATGCGTTCACCATGTTGTGACGACAGATAGCCGAATTTTCCTTCAATTTCTGTTGTTTTGTTTGAGTGTCTTTTTTTCTTCTCTGTTTTTGAGAACTCTGTTTTGTCTTTTTCTTTGTACAAAACGTCCAGGAAGTTCTTTTCATCACACGTTGAGACTCAGGAAGGAAGCCCACGATGTCTGCCCGCGTTTCAATCGAACACTCTCCAATGTAGATTGCCGTTGTCTTCTCTCTCGGGTATGAAGACTCTGGAATCTATCTGGCTTCATGTCACTAACTCACGTCTTCTCAGTAGGCTTGTGTGACTGTTTAATTTGAATTGCGGGTTCAGTCCGCAATGGTGGCCAATTTATAAGAGTTAGCAGGAATTCATATTGAGGTGTTGACGGGTCGGGACTAACGACGAGCGTTAGTTAGACACGTTCTAGTACTTTCACAAGTCTTAGCCACAGACCCAATTCTCATAGGTTAAACATGTGGGTTAATAATTTAATCTGCCTCAGCTCCTTCGCCTGGTATAGAAACCGTCCAAGGGGCAGAACTTCTTACTTCTATATTCAGCTATCAAATGCTTTGCATAAAGTGCCGAAGCAAGCAAATTTTATGAATTCAACTGTAGCACGTGAATCTATACACAAAATGTCAATAGGTGGTTATCTGTAAGCTTTAGTATGAATCCTCCGAATTCGAAAAAAACGAAAAAGCTAGAAACATATGAAATCATTTTAATATTACTAATGCTCCCCAGTACTATATATTGTTCCTATTCCAGATAACAAAAAACCTTTATTTTTTAGAAGATAGATCTACAGTTTACACCATAAGAACACACACACACACACACACACGCACAGAACACCACACACGAGCACAACACACACACACACACACACAGAACACACAACAAATACCACAACATCACAACAGCGACACACACACACACAGCACAGCAACACACTGCATCACACACTCTCTCACAATCACACTCACACACACAAACAAACACAGACACAAAAACACACACACACACACACCACACACACACACACACACCACACACACAACCAACACACACACACACACTATGCTGCCACTCTATCAACACTCGGCGAGAATGCAGCTAGTGTCACCAACTTCAAACTTTAATAGCCTCACAATAAACAGTGAAAAACTGCACACATTAAAAGAAAAAGGGAAACTAAGAATATGTTTATAATTTACAACACAGCTGAGACCTAGCTTTAGTATTGTAAGCAGTCTCACTCACATTCCAAAACAAAACCAACATAAATGAAAGCAACATGACAGCACTGTGCAAATAGGGTTCACTAGAAATCACCAAATCAAATATTCCAATTTTTAAAGTTAAAAGATAGAGTCTGTACCACTGAACCACACCTGCCACAAAATGAAACAGAAAAGAAGTCTCAAATATGTAAATTATGAGTATAGCCAATAACCAATTGAACAAACAAGTCTGCGCCGGTCCTCTCCACACGGCAAAGAGGAACCCACGCCAAACACAATTAAACCCAAAACAACCAAATCAATCACCAGTCCCCCAATTTAACTACCACAACATGTAAATAGACATCTTAACAATATGTCTACAACAAAATAAAAGTACACACGCGATGTGGGAACATGAGGGGAACTAAAAGACAACCAAATGACAACTGGCTGAGCACTACATCATGAATGAGAGGAAGCTGCGTGTCAAAAAATGGGAAGACGATACACAAGCCACAAATACATAAACATCTGAAACGCTAGTTCCAGAACACACACACAGACGCCTTGAAGCCATTCTATCCAGCAGCTCACAGGTTACGACCTGGTCTGACAAACAGACAAACAAACAAGCAAGGAAAATAAAAAGACCGAGCAGACCAAAATGCGACAAAATTAATAATTATACTCTTGTGTCGACTACAGTCGCACAAAGGACAAAACCTGCAACACACTTATTAGTCCCTGTTTTGTTGAAACGGGGACTGACATTGTGACGTTAGTCTTTCACAAAACAGGAAAATCTCAAGAATAAGTTAAACCTGATTACTCTACAACTGTTAAGCATTACTGATGTAATAGATTGTATGTTGGGGAACAAAACCACAGGGATAGTGTGCTATGCTTGTAGCAGACCTGCCTAAATCAGACTCAAGCAATTTGGAGATGACGTTTGCAACACCTCCCCAAAATAGCCTTCACCAACTGCCAAAGACTTGGACATAACTTATGTTCAAGAATCTTTGCTGATGTAATTTTCCGCACGGAATTAACCAATAATCCAGGTGTCGTGTGTATGTGCCCGTAATCCTCTCTTGAGTTTATTAAAGTTGTGGTAAAAAGTGAGATTGGCGATTACGCTACAAGCGTTACGAGTGGCAGTTTCAGCACGCATGCGCAGCATTAGTTGAGCAGAAATACTCCTGTTTTCAGCATGGCGATGAAATACTCCCTGAAATACTCCCTGTGGAGCATTCCTATACTCCTGGTACTGCTCGTTACCGTCTGCTCGGAAGAACGCCGTTTATTCTGGAGTTTGTAATGTCGTTTGTCTATATGTCTGACTGTTTGTCTGTCTGTCTGTATCTTGTCTCTACTCTCTCTGTCTCTCAGTCGATGCTCTGTCTCTCTCTCTGTCTGTGTATCTCTCTCTTTCTGTGCTTGTCTGTCTGTCTGTCTCTCTGCTAACTCTCTCTCTCGCTCTCTCTCTCTCTCTCTCTCTCTCTCTCTCTCTTCTCTCTTCTCTTTAGGAATAAATCATCTGCGTCTGCGTCTGCGTCTGCGTCTCTCTATCTCTCTCTCTCTCTCTCTTCTCTCTCTCTCTCTCTCTCTCTCTCTCTATCTCTCTGCTCTCTCTTCTCTTCTTTCTCTCTCTCTCTACCTCTCTCTCTCTCTCTCTCCTCTCTCTCCCTCTCTCTCTCTCTCTCTCTCTCTCGACTCTCTCTCTCTCTCTCTCCTCTCTCTCTCTCTCTCCTCTCTCTCTCTTAAACATGAAACTGAGACGTGTTACAATTAAAGTATAAACTTGTAATATAGCAAGTAGGTAATGATGTTTTAAAGTTATCGATAGGGAGTGTGTTTGAAATGCCTGTCACCCGTGGTAGTGCGTGCATCGATTGGGAGTGCGTTTTAATGGCCTGTCATCCTATGTTTGCTTAAGGTTTATAAGATATATTTATAAACTTGTAACATTCATAGAGTAAACAGGTGCACACCGCACGAGAAAAGTACCTAACTTAATGTATCCTTTGAGATTATCACCAGGGATATTAATGTACAGTAAACATCTTAATGGCAAATGTTGTCAGGGGAAATTACTGAAACAAATTGCCCCCTTACATGCTTTTAATACAAAAACTTAGTATTGGTTTTATTAAAAAGTATTAACGACGTTTAAAACATCCATACTCCAAACGTGTACCCAGTAACAAAACCAGTTGAACAGTTAAGGACGTCTTATATGCATGCTATCAGTGGCTGTACGCATAACATCTAGCCAATTATTCTGCG
>CM065702.1:41982864-41985452 GCA_017654935.2 Phymorhynchus buccinoides | reverse complement strand
ACGTGAGACAGGACGAACAGAAAGCGAGCGAATGAGACGCACGATAATAAAAAGAATTGGATTGTTGTGGATAGAAAAGAGTAGGAGAGTTGAAGTAATTTAGAAATGAGGTTAGGTATGAAAAAATTATGCTGTCCGTTTATTTCAGTTAATTAGACAGATATCGTGAAATGTTTTATCACACACGGGAAGGTTATGGGCAGGGAAGAGGTGTGAGTTGGTCTGAAATGTGCAGCCCCCCCCCGCCCTCCTCGCGTGCGTGAGTGCACGCGTGAATGTGTGTGTGCATGCCTGCGCGCGCGCGCGCGCCACGCGTGTGTGTTGTGAGTTGTGTGTGTTGTGTGTGTGTGTGTGTGTGTGTGGTGTGTGTGTGTGTGGCGTGTGCGTGTGCGTGTGTGTGCGTGTGTGCGTGTGCGTGTGTGTGTGCATGTGCGTGTGCGTGTGGCGTGTTGCGTGTGTGTTCTGTGTGCGTGTGCGTGTGCGTGTTCGAGGAGTGCTCAACTTTACAAAATGATACTGTTATTATTGTGACTGGTTGTGTCAGTAACATCATTAGTATTAGCACTTCCATTTTTGCTGGCACAACTATTGTTATGGTATTGTCATTGTTTTAAAAGTGGTATTTCGCATGGTTATGGTGTGATGCTGGAACTATTAATGTTGTCATAATACGTGCATTGATGTATCTACTGCTGTTATCAATGTTACTTATGTCCTTGCTTAACATTTATATCCCCCTTCCCCCACCTGCCATGACCAATTGTCCCCCCCTCATAACCCTCCTCTTTACTGTCAATATATCTAATAGTTTGTCCCCCATTCAATGTTTTTCTCCAGTACTTTTCCCCTCCCCCTCCATCCCTTTCTTTCTCTCTCTTCCTTCCCTCTCATTCTCTCCCTCTCTCTCACCTCTCTCTTTCTATATCCCTTTTCTTCTTCCTCCCTATCTTTCTTTCTTCCTCTCTCTCTCCCTCCCTCCCACCCTCCTCTCTCACTCTCTCCTCTCTACTCTCTCTCTCTCTCTCTCTCTTCTCTCTTCTCTCTCTCTCTCTCTCTCTCTCTCTCTCTCTCTCTCTCTCTCTTTTCTCGTCCCTCTCTTTCGTTTCTTAATAACTCCCAACCTTATTTGCTTGCTAGAAACATGACCCCCTCCACAACGCCGTATCGTTTTAAAAAAAAAACATTGTTCATATGAGCACAGAACATAACACAATTCAAAGACCTCCTTGATAAATACACCAACGTATCAAAACTACAATATGAGCATGACTAAAAGGCAGATTTGCAAAAAACACCACATATATAAAAACCTCTCAGCTGTGCAAAAGTTCAAACAAAAATGAAAGGACAGTGAAGAGGCCGCGAGGCCTAATGTCCTAACTACCTGACCTGACCTTCATCAGGTCGCGTTTTCACATCAGAACGCAGATATTTTACCTTGCTGATAATGGCGTTCATTTTGTTTCCGTGAACCACTGTCTGCTGCCACTTGTTGAGTTCAAAGGACACAACTCTCTTTCAAAGGTGTGTGTGTGTGATTGTTGTTTTTTCAACTCCGTTCTGAGTGAATGGTTAGGCATCCAATATTTGACACCAGCAGTTCTCTGAATGAGAAATAGAAATCAGTTGATCAAACACTCAGTCGTCATACTGAGAGGAATTCACTAAAGCAGAACCCCCCAAAAGTGATAAACGGGTCATCTTCGTGACTTTCACTATTCTAGTCTGAGGCGCTGCTCACTCCATGCTCATTAGGGTTAATGCGCAGAGCAAAAGACGATTTTCGGGAGAAGTTTTGTGTGTGTGTGAAATTAGAGTTGCTTACCTCCATTACTCGGTCAAATGCCGTAGTAACAATGCAAGAATGGCGTGGAAGCTTGAAACCGCAGGATGCGAGTCAGCGACTTGCAAACAATTTTTTTTAGAAACATTAGGGGTGACCAGTAGGCCTCTGCAACTAGGGTTATTAACACCCCTGACAGTGAGAGTGATGCCCTTGCTGGTCAGTACTGACAAGGGTATTCACTCTTGCGAAACGCAGCCATTTAGTGGTCTCAAATAGGGTTATTGGCGAAAGTTATCCCCTTGTTTGGTCAGTACTGAACCATCTTCCCCCACTCACCAAGGGCATTCACTCTTGCAAAATGTGTTCTTTGCAGTAGCCACCAGCCACAAACTGATAAAACTTGCAAAGTGTGACGTACAAATATAAATGACAGAATGTGTAGAATGACGCACGGTATTATAAGTGCTGTATGTCTGCCCAAACACACCAGTCGATAGGGCTACGAGAGCTGACAGTAGAGTGACTCCCCCTGTTAAGCAAGATCACTCCCACGCACCAAGAAATTACTCCCCTTAATTTTTTCCGAACAATTCCTATTACTGTCGCGCATTAAACTTTACGTGCACAGAATCGCTCGTTAGGCCTATTGGGCAGGTAATCTTACCCATTAAGCCTATTGAGCAACTTTTCTTGCTCATTAAGCTTAATACGCAGGCTAAGCCTATTGGACACGAATGATACATGGATTCTTGTTCATGAGGACGACAGAACAATGGGTGTTTTTCGTAATGTTCACCCACTT
>CM065702.1:41962864-41972864 GCA_017654935.2 Phymorhynchus buccinoides | reverse complement strand
AAAAAGGACAGAGGAAAAAAGGCAAAGAAACACAACTGGGAAAGGGACACAAAAATGCCAAAATGTAATCTTATGCTTTTTTCCACTATCTAATTGTATTGGATTAATTTCTTGTCTGCAAATGTCCCTATTTATAGCGATGGTTAAACCTAGCAAGACACTGATTGTTTTCGCAATGATGCTTTGCTTTCCTGGCGAGAAAGTGCAACCTGAAGGAAACACGTTGAATTAAAGTGAAAGGACAACAGATGTTGTGCAATACAACCACTGCGCTTTAACGAAAATCCATACATGAATAAACAGGAGAAACTAAAAAATACTGTTTTACGATGATGGGTCTTTAACTATACGACAAGGCGACAGACTACAGCGACCGAAGATTGACGAAGATTGCCGACGACTGACGAAGACTGGACCAGCGAGGAAGCTGTCCCATAGAGGCGACCAATCAAAATGTCACACAGTGCTAAAGTGGCGTCCAATCAAAACGTCACACAGTGGCAAAGTGACGTCCAATCAAAACGCGCCACGTGCCTTACACGGAAGAAGAAAAGGTAGGCTGGTCTGACGATCCGGTGTACTGGGGCCAGATCAGCATTGCAGCGCAAAGAAAGACAGACTGGAAAAAGTAAGATCTTTTACATTCTGTTCTCTCCTTTTGAGATAATGTACAGATTCTAAAACAACTTTAGGGTAGAAGAAAATGCACGTTATATACTAATGCGTAAAACAAAGAACGATATGTAAAACAAAACGCACAGAAACCGTATTTCTGAGATCAAACAATGTAGGTTAGACTATCTGAAGCAACGAGCACACAAACCATGTTTGAAATCCAAACAGTATCTTTGAAATTTGTTCTTCATCTGCGTTCCCAGGCCATACGGCCATAATGGCTAAGGTAGTATGTGTCTGGTTTTCAGTTTTCACTGGTCTTCCCACTGCGTACAGCCGACACATTACGATTTCGGAGGAGCTCAAAGGAGAAACATTATTTCACGATTTTTTTGAGAGAAAAAATGCAGAACAATATGCGAATAAGTCAGAAA
This sequence comes from Phymorhynchus buccinoides, assembly GCA_017654935.2. NCBI lineage: Eukaryota > Metazoa > Mollusca > Gastropoda > Neogastropoda > Raphitomidae > Phymorhynchus > Phymorhynchus buccinoides. The sequence continues at coordinate 41,971,815 of CM065702.1, read as the reverse complement.
GATAGTAGATGGTAGAAGGTAAAGGGAAAAGGCAGAGTCAAAGAGATTGGCAGATTAGAGGAAGTTACAAGCACAGAACTTCAAGAAGGTGGGGGAACTATTTTTACGAAAAAAAAAACCGGTATCCCCACGGGGAAAGACTCGTGCAGGGGGGTGAGGTCATCCAGCTCTCCGTATGGAGGCACGAGGCATCCACCCACTGCCCCAAAAAGGCACTGAAAACAACCACAGCAGTTTCCAACCACAAAAAGAATGTATGTATGTATGTATGTATGTATGTATGTATGTATGTATGTATGTATGTATGTATGTATGCATATCTTTCCGACAATGACTGCCAGATAGCAGAGGGGGCAGCTGCTATTCCAGTGGTCTGGGCTATAATTTGTTTTATAGTGGAGAAGCCTTGCCCAGGGTACATCCCCACTCTCTCAGCCAAAGGGATTTGAGGACAGTTGGCTTTAGGAGGGTCCCCAAAGGCCAACCCATCCCCTTGGCTGCAGCACTATAGCCAGTGCAAATGGCCCTTAGTTTGAGAGCCATAGTCTTCCACAGAAGATTACTCTGTACCATGAGAACCCAACACTGTCAGTATCATTTAGTTGGTATTTGGCAATTCTAGTCATAGTGACTTGTTTGTGAAATTCGGACTGCTCCCACATGGAGAGCGCGTCGTCGCGAGCGCAGAGCCACCCATGTTCTGTGCAGCTTCCATTGGACGCCTCCAGTCTTCCTTGCTGACTCCCAGGAGCGACTAGAGTGGATGCTCTCTAGGAGAGGAGAAACCCAATAAAGTTTTTATAAGTCTTTGCCTTTGATTTGTGTGACTTCGTGTGTGTGTGTGTGTGTGTGTGTGTGTGTGTGTGTGTGTGTGTGTGTGTGTGTGTGTGTGTGTGTGTGTGTGTGTGTGTGTGTGTGTGTGTGTGTGTATGTATGTGTCCTTTACATCAAGCACTAATCATGTTATAATCGTTACCATGTACACATATACGTCCGCGACCATCTTTGCACCGCGATACGTCGCCTTACAAACTTTGAAGCGATTCTTTCAACCGGTTCACGTGATACAGCCCAGACAGACAACACAAGAACGAAAGAACAAAAACAAGAAAACCCAAAAAAACCCACTAGTATGAATACAAAAATAAAAACATAAAACGCGACAAACATAGTCCTTTGCCGACCATAGTTGAGCAAAGGCCAAACAGCAAACAAAGAACAAGTGAGTCGCTGAGCGGCAGACATGTCCGTCCTCTGGTTTCTCTACGCAATGGAGACACTGCTGATTCAGCGACACACTGAGGCATAATTTATGCACCAATGCCATCTACTTTTTCTATTTCATCCCCACACACATTTGCAGTGATGTTACATAATGTTCGTAAGATATAACGATGAGAACAAAAACGGAAGGCATGTCTGTCAGCTGGCGAAATACACGGGGCATTATTCATGCGCCAGAGTCTTCCTCCTATACTCCCATACAAAACTACGAGCGAGTCCGTCCAGCGGTGTGCGAGATATGCTTAGGACAGAGAGAAAAACGCACACAAGAACAAAAAGCAAGCACACATGTGTCGCCGAGGGGCAGACATGTCCTTTGCCAGAGGTCATGTTCAAGGCAAAGGAACCTTCAAAGTTGCATTCCTTGTGTAATGCCAATTGATAATTAGTTTATAGTTACATTATATGGTTATTATGGGTGTTTGACGAATGTTGTTTTATATAACAGCTACAATGCCAAATGTCAACGTCAACACGCTTCAAATTTCACCCATTGCACACACACACACAAATCGCGACTAACGTACTCCTTTGCCGACCATAGTTGGGCAAAGGACAAAACACAAAACAAAGAACAAGTGAGTCGCCAAGCGGCAGACATGTCCATTGCGTGCTATGCCAACTTACCCTCCCTCCCCTCCCCTCCCCTCCCCTCCCCTCCTCCCACACATCTTAGCCCCAGTCCTCCTATAACCCCCCCCCCCCCCCCTATACACACACACACATACACAACATTTGAAGTGATTACATGACGTGCCTCACGAGATAGAAGAGGGTGAAAGCCACAGAGGCCATGTAAACTACTAACATATTAGCTGCCATAAACATTCACCCGGCCATAACATGCGCATGCGCATAACATCACTTAAAGAAAATCACTCTGCGGTTACCCATATTTACATGTTTCATGATTTCAAGGGAAAATACACACACAAAAGGTGTTGATAAAAAAACAAATAATCTATGTTTGTAACAAAGTCGCAGAAAATAAAATAAAAATAACATTACTACATGAAGCACACACTAGTCCTGTTGCACACTGCTACAATTGCAGGAATTGGTTTGAGTTACCGTGGTCAGACTTGCCTTAGTAGCCTTCTCTTCACAGTCTTTCACGACCCAGTCCTCTGGTAAACAGTGGGTTATAATCTCTCTCTCAGATATTTCCTCTGTAGTCAAACACGAAGTCGTTTAAACGCACTTACTCTTTTATTCAGCTCTCAATGTTGCAAATATTAACACCAATTTTCCGAACTCAACTGCTCTGAATCAATCAAAAACTGTCAAGAACTCTAACGTCTCTACGTCTTTCTCAACAGTGACCGACTGACTGGCTGACTACAAACAGTACTTCAGCTTTATATATACAGAATCGCTTCCCTTCTAAAACAAAATATATTCTAGAAGCCCCTCTATTTTTCTCGATTTCACAATACAAAACTTATCTATATGTACACAAATACTAATAATTCAACTACCACAATTATATATTACGATTAAAAGCCAAAAAGAAACATAACTTATTAGGGATTCCAATAAATACAACTTTTGTTACATTCAATGTTCTTGTCTACAAACTGCTTGTATGTTACAGAATAATCTACGCCTTTCTTTCAACAGCTTACATACATCTCTTGAACTTTCTAGTTCAATCTACATAAAAATGAATCTGAATCAAAACGAGGCGGATCTGTATAGTATGAACCCTTTCTATCAAAACAAAAGTAAGATATAACTGAATCTTGAACTTTCTACATTATCCCAGTACAATCTCAATCCAATCCAACATAAAACATTTATAAAATTAGATCTACGCGTTACACTGAAACAACCTCCCCCCATACCGTTAAGAAATTTCTTTCTAAACACAACTATGTATGTTAAATGAGTATTCACAAAAAGACAACTCCTTTTCAAGTAATTAACACGAAACAAAATCAGTACCTTGTATAAAAGCAAACCACCTCAGGTCAAAGTCGATCAATGTACTTCTCAAACAGTTCGACCTCAATAAACTGCACCAACAGTTCGAGCTCAATAGACTGCACCAACAGTTTGACCTCAATAGACTGCACCAACAGTTCGACCTCAATAGACTGCACCAACAGTTTGACCTAAATAGACTGCACCAACAGTTCAACCTCAATAGACTGCACCAACAGTTTGACCTCAATAGACTGCACCAACAGTTCGACCTCAATAGACTGCACCAACAGTTTGACCTCAATAGACTGCACCAACAGTTCAACCTCAATAGACTGCACCAACAGTTGCGAAGCCCTTGATCCCTTCAAATCTCATCTCTAATTTCTGGAAGTACATGGTCCAAGTTGTTTTTTCTCTACTGGTAGATGGTTGTAAATCACTCAAATCTTTCTCAAGATATGAGTCCATGTTGTTAAACCCCTCTCGGAAGAGTGGAAGGTTTGGTTGTGTCACCAGTAGTTTGGCCCCTTCCATTCTGGCTGGGGGCGGCCCTTCTTGCTGCATTTGAGTTTATAAATCCATTCTTTTTAGATCAACTTGGTGTAGACGTTCTCTATCTGCTTCCTCAGTTTGCAGTAGCATTTTCTTCATTTCTTTTTTTTGGTCTCTTTCTTCTCTTTCTTCTTTTTGTTTTTCTTTGACAAACGTTCAGAGTTCTTCCCCTTCGTAGCCCAGATGTCTGCCGAGTTCAATCAACCTCTCCATTGCCGTTGTCTTCTTCTTGGTTATGCAGCTCTGGAATCTATCTGGCTTCAGTCTAACTCACGTCTCCAGTAGGTTGGGTTACTGTTGAAGTCGGTCCAGTCGAAGGTGCCAATTATTAAGATTGCAGGAATCATATTGAGTTGTTGAGGTCCGACTTGCCTTAGTAGCCTTCTCTTCACAGTCTTTCACGACCCAGTCCTCTGGTAAAACAGTGGGTTATAATCTCTCTCCCAGATCTTTCCCCTGTAGAAAACGTCCAAACGGAATTTTCTTCTATATTCAGCTTTCAATGTTGCAACTGCGAACAACAATTTTCCAAACTCAACTGCACTGAATCTATCACAAAATGTCAATAGGTGGATCTATATTTAGTATGAATCCTCTGAATCGAAACGAAAATAAGAAACTGAATCTTTTAATTCTACATGCTCCCAGTACAATATTGTTCCATTCCAATACAAAAACCTTTATAAAGTTAGATCTACACGTTACACCATAACACACACACACACACACACACACGCACACACACACACACACACACACACACACACACACACACACACACACACAACACACACACACACACACACACACACACACACACACACACACACACACACACACACACACAACACACACACACACACACACACACACACACACACACACACACACACACACACACACACACACACACACACACACACACACACACACACACACACACACACACTATGCTGCCACTCTACTCAACACTCGGGAGAATGCAGCTAGTGTCACCAACTTCAAACTTTAATAGCCTCACAATAAACAGTGAAAAACTGCACACATTAAAAGAAAAAGGGAAACTAAGAATATGTTTATAATTTACAACACAGCTGAGACCTAGCTTTAGTATTGTAAGCAGTCTCACTCACATTCCAAAACAAAACCAACATAAATGAAAGCAACATGACAGCACTGTGCAAATAGGGTTCACTAGAAATCACCAAATCAAATATTCCAATTTTTAAAGTTAAAAGATAGAGTCTGTACCACTGAACCACACCTGCCACAAAATGAAACAGAAAAGAAGTCTCAAATATGTAAATTATGAGTATAGCCAATAACCAATTGAACAAACAAGTCTGCGCCGGTCCTCTCCACACGGCAAAGAGGAACCCACGCCAAACACAATTAAACCCAAAACAACCAAATCAATCACCAGTCCCCCAATTTAACTACCACAACATGTAAATAGACATCTTAACAATATGTCTACAACAAAATAAAAGTACACACGCGATGTGGGAACATGAGGGGAACTAAAAGACAACCAAATGACAACTGGCTGAGCACTACATCATGAATGAGAGGAAGCTGCGTGTCAAAAAATGGGAAGACGATACACAAGCCACAAATACATAAACATCTGAAACGCTAGTTCCAGAACACACACACAGACGCCTTGAAGCCATTCTATCCAGCAGCTCACAGGTTACGACCTGGTCTGACAAACAGACAAACAAACAAGCAAGGAAAATAAAAAGACCGAGCAGACCAAAATGCGACAAAATTAATAATTATACTCTTGTGTCGACTACAGTCGCACAAAGGACAAAACCTGCAACACACTTATTAGTCCCTGTTTTGTTGAAACGGGGACTGACATTGTGACGTTAGTCTTTCACAAAACAGGAAAATCTCAAGAATAAGTTAAACCTGATTACTCTACAACTGTTAAGCATTACTGATGTAATAGATTGTATGTTGGGGAACAAAACCACAGGGATAGTGTGCTATGCTTGTAGCAGACCTGCCTAAATCAGACTCAAGCAATTTGGAGATGACGTTTGCAACACCTCCCCAAAATAGCCTTCACCAATTGTCAAAAACTTGGACATAACTTATGTTCAAGAATCTTTGCTGATGTAATTTTCCGCACGGAATTAACCAATAATCCAGGTGTCGTGTGTATGTGCCCGTATTCCTCTCTTGAATTTATTCAAATTTGGTTAAAAAGTAAGATTGGCGATTACGCTACAAGCGTTACGAGTGGCAGTTTCAGCACGCATGCGCAGCATTAGTTGAGCAGAAATACTCCTGTTTTCAGCATGGCGATGAAATACTCCCTGAAATACTCCCTGTGGAGCATTCCTATACTCCTGGTACTGCTCGTTACCGTCTGCTCGGAAGAACGCCGTTTTTCTGGAGTTTGTAAGTCCGTTTGTCTATATGTCTGACTGTTTGTCTGCCTGTCTGTATCTCTGTCTCTATCTCTCTCTGTCTCTCAGTCGATGTCTCTGTCTCTCTCTCTGTCTGTGTTTATCTCTCTCTTTCTGTGTTTGTCTGTCTGTCTGTCTGTCTCTCTCTCACTCTCTCTCTCTCTCTCTCTCTCTCTCTCTCTCTCTCTCTCTCTCTCTCTCTCTCTCTCTCTCTTTCTCTTTGCGAATAAATCATCTGCGTCTGCGTCTGCGTCTGCGTCTCTCTCGTCTCTCTCTCTATCTCTCTCTCTCTCTCTCTCTCTCTCTCTCTCTCTCTCTCTCTCTCTCTCTCTCTCTCTCTCTCTCTCTCTCTCTTTCTTTCTCTCTCTCTCTCCCTCTCTCTCTCTCTCTCTTCTCTCTCTCCCTCTCTCTCTCTCTCTCTCTCTCTCTCTCTCTCTCTCTCTCTCTCTCTCTCTCTCTCTCTCTCTCTCTCTCTCTCTCTCTCTCTTAAACATGAAACTAGACGTGTTACCATTAACGTATAAACTTGAATATAGCAAAGTAGTAATGATGTTTTAAAGTTATCGATTGGGAGTGTGTTTGAATGGCCTGTCACCCTGTGGTAGTGCGTGCATCGATTGGGAGTGCGTTTTAATGGCCTGTCATCCTATGTCTGCTTTAAGGTTTATAAGATATATTTTATAACTTGTAACATTCATAGAGTAAACAGGTGCCACCGCACGAGAAAAGTACCCTAACTTAATGTACTTCCTTTTGAGATTATCAACACGGATATTAATGTACAGTAAACATCTTAATGCAAATGTGTCAGGGGAATTACTGAAACAAATTGTCCCCCTTACATTGCTTTTAATACAAAACTTAGTATTGGTTTTATTTAAAAACGTATTAACGACGTTTTCAAAACATCAACTCCAAACGTGTTACCCAGTTAACAAAACAGTTGAACCAGTTAATGACGTCTTATCTGCATGCTATCAGTGGCTGACGCATACCATATAGCCAATATCTGCGTGATGACGGGGGCCAAAGGCACGGATGGCGACGTGTATTTCAGCTACGGCAACGACGACTTCACGCAAATAGACAACAGAGATGTCGATGACAATGAGGCTGCAACCCAAAGCTGCTTTAATGACGTACCATTGAGCGGGAAAGAAAAAAAAGTCAGTACCCTCAAACTGTGTGTCTCAACGTCAAAGTCGAACAAGAGTGCACAGCTTTTAAGGCTTTACTCGCTTTGTGTTTTTCAAGATCGATCAAAATGAGTGATAAAACACAGGGTGTTTAACTTTACAATTCCCTTTCCATCAGCTGTTAAACATAAAAAGGCAAAGGTGCAGATTAACACCCCGATAAAATGTACCTATGCTTTATTGAAGAAAACATAGAAAACGCATTGTTTCACAACCAGAAAAATGGTGCTTCGGATTCCAGTAAGATATTTGTAATATTTCTCAAACAATGGATTATTGGTATTCATGGCTTGATACAGTCCACATATGATAAGTTTAATCTGTAGGTATTGTATTTGTATTTTGAAATAGCAATTATTTTAGATATGAAGACCTTTTTTAACATGAAATGGTGTTGTGACGAGGTAATGGGTTAAAAGGCTAAGCCTCTAGGGAAGACTTTTAGTGTGTTAAATTTTCAAGTAGAAAATTTGCCTTTAGCCCACTTCTCTAGGGTATGGGAGATGAGCAACTTTCCCGGCCCCTTTTCATCTAATAAATTTATATTTGTGCCCGGGTTCTGGCTCGTATGATTGTAAGAAATACAAGTGGTTGAATTGCTCTAAATGGCAGACAGAGAGAAGTAGGGTTTTACATGAAATTACAAGACTCCCACTCTCATCAGTCTGACCAAAGGGTTCAGGATTATTTGACACTTGTATTTTATTTACTCACACAATCTGCATAAGATTATGCAACAATAATAATAAAGCAGCTCAATGGCGCCAAAACAAAATATGAATAAAAAAACAATGGAATCCGAAAGGATTTACAAGACTTTTGTCTTTCTAGAAGGTTAGCCCCAAGCAGGAAGGGTTACTAATCATCTTCATTGTCCGGAGGAAAGTTCAAATGATTGGCGCGGTCCGCTGGACTTAGCTGTTGTCAAGTTCCTCCGTAGTGATCGGCGAGTGCTGGGTTGGCTGGGCTTGCTCGTCAGGTGAGAGTAGCTCCCAGTCGTTCCGGTTACGGCTTCGCGGGATGGCACGGTTCAGGCGTGGTCTCCTCGCGGATTCTGGGTGCGGGTCGTCTTGGCGGCGTTCCCGTCTTGGTGCTTGTGAGTCCGGGATGATCTTCCGGCCCACGATGCCCTGCTGATAATCACAGGAGAAGGTGGATGTAGGTCTCTATGGCTTAGAGACAAGGGGCTTCAGTCGGCAGGGAATTAGTGAATCCCAACCGGCTAGAAGGCTTCCCTTGTACAATAGCACTAAGAACACATAAACTGAATTTCAGTTAACAAACTGAGATCAGTAAAACATAAAAGGTGATCAAGCCAACATCACTCTCCATCCAACACCTGGAAAGGAATGGTATCATAAAGTGCAAGATTGCGACCCATAGGTTTCCTACTAAAAATAGACAAAAGGGTTAGTAGGCATAAAATCCGGTTCTGGTACCAAAAGTGTTCAAGTCAAAAACACACACACACAAATAATCAGTGCACATAAATAGAACAGAATGTTTACCACTTCTTTTCAATAACATATCTATCTACTCCTTATTCATCATTGAACATAGGATCTAGATCACA
>CM065702.1:41952210-41954864 GCA_017654935.2 Phymorhynchus buccinoides | reverse complement strand
CACACACACACCACACACCACACGCACACACACGCACACACACAACACACATGCCCACACACATGCCACACGCACACACACACACACACACACAACACCACACCGCACACACCACATGCACACACACACACACACACACCACACACACACCATGCACACAGAACACACTCACACACCACACACACACACCCACACACACACACACACCACACACATGCACACAACACACACACACACACACACACATGCACACCACACAGCACACACACACACACACATATTACACACACACACACACACACACACATGCACACACACCCACGCACACGCGCGCTGCGCGCGCACGCACTCACCACGCACACACACTATACATTCAGCACACACCATACACACACCACACACAACAAAAACACACACACACGCACACACACATAAACACACAAACACATACACACACACAACACACACCACACACCACACACCAACACACACACACACACACACACACGCACACACGCACATACACACACACATACAACACACCATACACACACGCACTACACAGCATACACCGCACACGCACGCACGCACAACGCACACGCACGCACACACGACACGCACACACCACACACACACACACACAACAACACACAACGACACACACACAGCACACATGACACACACACACACGCTACATTTTGTAGTCTTTCCTAGTTTGATATCGGATTTGTGGTTCGCCCAACGTTTCTTCAAGCATTTTGTGGATCCTATGTATAGTTCCTCTGGGTGTTCGTTGCATTTGATCACATAGATGACGTTTGGCGTGGTACAGGTCAGCGGCTGCCTGATTGTCCATTTCCTATCGTCCCATGGAGACCTAAATGACTCTGTGTCTGTTGAGTGCGCACACGTGTCACACCTTTTTGCTGAGCAGCAGTGAAACCCTGGTTTGGGATTAGGTCCATGGATAAGGAAAGGGTTGGGTACCGAGGGCTTATACATTTCCCCTAGATTTTTTCTTCGTCTGTCAGCAGCGATGATCATGCCTTTGGGGAATATTTCCTGATTCCGTTTGTCCGAATAGAGGAGATGTAGATTCTGTTTGATTATTTTGGATTTTGATGGGATCCTGGGATCGTATGTGGTGACCCATACTAGTTTTTTTTTATCTTTCTTTTCCCTTTCTCTTTCCAAGATGTGATTTCTGTTTTTCTTGGCTCCTCTTTCCAGTTCTTTTTTGCTTTGTTGATATTCCAGCCTGAGAGAGCGAAATATTTAGCGTACTCCTGGATCCTTTATTTCAGAGTTTCGTCTTGTCTACAAATCATGCGTAGTCGTGTGCCCACTGATGACACTAGGCCTTTGAATACAGATGGGGGATGGCAACTGTTGGGCGGTAGGTAGCTGTGGTTATGCTTGCTAAAGACAAAAACTTGCTAAAGTTCTGTCAGTGTGGAAGGGCGTGTATATTTGGGTGCATGAAGATAGATGTATAATTATACTTGTGAAACATGTTACATACTGAATCAAAAGTAACCTACATTTCCGTTTTGCCCCTGATTATCACTAAAGGTCCTTAATAGTACCAAATTACAGATTAATGAATAAGAAAAATCCACATAAAACCTTGTCTTCTTTGAACGTTTTAAAAATAAATTTGTTTTTGGATTTTAAATATTCCTTTTGTTTTAAGACATATTATAATGTGGCATGTAATATTGTTGTTGCAGTAATCCCCTGACGAAGCGGGCGCAAAGTCTGCGAAAATTTGGGATAAATAAACACCCATAAAAAAGCACTCGAACTCCTTGTTTTTAATTTTAATTTCTGTATTGTGATCACACAAATGCACAAAGTGATGTTCTCCCGGACAGTGCGGAGCTGGCAAAGACAGGGGCGTTCAATCCTTATTATATATATATATATATATATAAGCTATCCACAAAAAGTTAAGGATCACTTGCAAACTAATTCATAACTTTCCAAATAAGAAAGCCAATGCGTTGAATTTTGGCCAACATTTAATTCAATGCTTTAGTGATAACGATGCACAATTGCCTTCAATTTCGAGCAATCGTTTGGTCTGTACATTTGATCAAAGTGGGTACGTATCGAAATTTGATTTCCCAAAGTCATTGAAATCACAAGACAGGGCATTCTGATGCTCCCAAAAGTTCAGTAATGCGTGTATCCGCCATGGCTGTTCTGGCACTCGACGCAGCGAGTCCTCATGGAGTTGACCAGGGTGGTGAAGATCCTCTGTGGAAGCGCCTGCCACTCAGCCTGCAGCATCTGGTAGAGGTGCTGGGCATCCCTGGGAGGGGGGTGGTTGCTCCTCACTTTGCGATCCAGCTCATCCCAGAGGTTCTCAATCGGGTTGAGATCGGGACTGCATGCTGGTCACTCCATTCTGTTGACTCCAGACTGCTGCAGGAAGTCGTTGACCACCCTTGCCCTGTGGGGGCGAGCGTTGTCATCCTGGTAGACAGCCGGCGGTCCCATCTGCTGCAGTGTAGGCACAGCCAGCGGTCGAAGGATCTCATCCCGGTATCGGAGGCCAGTCAGGTTACCCTGTACATGATACAAGGGTGTTCTGTGGTGAAGGTTGAAGGCCCCCCAGACCATTACAGAACCTCCACCAAAGGCCACCTTTT
>CM065702.1:41929710-41932210 GCA_017654935.2 Phymorhynchus buccinoides | reverse complement strand
ATTTAACATACATAGTTGTGTTTAGAAAGAAATTTCTTAACGGTATGGGGGGAGGTTGTTTCAGTGTAACGCGTAGATCTAATTTTATAAATGTTTTATGTTGGATTGGATTGAGATTGTACTGGGATAATGTAGAAAGTTCAAGATTCAGTTATATCTTACTTTTGTTTTGATAGAAAAGGTTCATACTATACAGATCCGCCTCGTTTTGATTCAGATTCATTTTTATGTAGATTGAACTAGAAAGTTCAAGAGATGTATGTAAGCTGTTGAAAGAAAGGCGTAGATTATTCTGTAACATACAAGCAGTTTGTAGACAAGAACATTGAATGTAACAAAAGTTGTATTTATTGGAATCCCTAATAAGTTATGTTTCTTTTTGGCTTTTAATCGTAATATATAATTGTGGTAGTTGAATTATTAGTATTTGTGTACATATAGATAAGTTTTGTATTGTGAAATCGAGAAAAATAGAGGGGCTTCTAGAATATATTTTGTTTTAGAAGGGAAGCGATTCTGTATATATAAAGCTGAAGTACTGTTTGTAGTCAGCCAGTCAGTCGGTCACTGTTGAGAAAGACGTAGAGACGTTAGAGTTCTTGACAGTTTGTGATTGATTCAGAGCAGTTGAGTTCGGAAAATTGGTGTTAATATTTGCAACATTGAGAGCTGAATAAAAGAGTAAGTGCGTTTAAACGACCTCGTGTTTGACTACAGAGGAAATATCTGAGAGAGAGATTATAACCCACTGTTTACCAGAGGACTGGGTCGTGAAAGACTGTGAAGAGAAGGCTACTAAGGCAAGTCTGACCACGGTAACTCAAACCAATTCCTGCAATTGTAGCAGTGTGCAACAGGACTAGTGTGTGCTTCATGTAGTAATGTTATTTTTATTTTATTTTCTGCGACTTTGTTACAAACATAGATTATTTACTTTTTATCAACACCTTTTGTGTGTGTATTTTCCCTTGAAATCATGAAACATGTAAATATGGGTAACCGCAGAGTGATTTTCTTTAAGTGATGTTATGCGCATGCGCCATGTTATGGCCGGCGTGAATGTTATGGCAGCTAATATGTTAGTAGTTTACATGGCCTCTGTGGCTTTCACCCTCTTCTATCTCGTGAGGCACCGTCATAGGCATGTAATCACTTCAAATGTTGTGTATGTGTTGTGTGTGTGTAGGGGGGGGGGCGGGGGGGGGGGGGTTTATAGGAGGACTGGGGCTAAGATGTGTGGGAGGAGGGGAGGGGAGGGGAGGGCGAGGGGAGGGGAGGGTAAGTTGGCATAGCACGCAATGGGACATGTCTGCCGCTTGGCGACTCACTTGTTCTTCGTTTTGTGTTTTGTCCTTTGCCCAACTATGGTCGGCAAAGGAGTACGTTAGTCGCGATTTGTGTGTGTGTGTGCAATGGGTGAAATTTGAAGCGTGTTGACGTTGACATTTGGCATTGTAGCTGTTATATAAAACAACATTCGTCAAACACCCATAATAACCATATAATGTAACTATAAACTAATTATCAATTGGCATTACACAAGGAATGCAACTTTGAAGGTTCCTTTGCCTTGAACATGACCTCTGGCAAAGGACATGTCTGCCCCTCGGCGACACATGTGTGCTTGCTTTTTGTTCTTGTGTGCGTTTTTCTCTCTGTCCTAAGCATATCTCGCACACCGCTGGACGGACTCGCTCGTAGTTTTGTATGGGAGTATAGGAGGAAGACTCTGGCGCATGAATAATGCCCCGTGTATTTCGCCAGCTGACAGACATGCCTTCCGTTTTTGTTCTCATCGCTATATCTTACGAACATTATGTAACATCACTGCAAATGTGTGTGGGGATGAAATAGAAAAAGTAGATGGCATTGGTGCATAAATTATGCCTCAGTGTGTCGCTGAATCAGCAGTGTCTCCATTGCGTAGAGAAACCAGAGGACGGACATGTCTGCCGCTCAGCGACTCACTTGTTCTTTGTTTGCTGTTTGGCCTTTGCTCAACTATGGTCGGCAAAGGACTATGTTTGTCGCGTTTTATGTTTTTATTTTTGTATTCATACTAGTGGGTTTTTTTGGGTTTTCTTGTTTTTGTTCTTTCGTTCTTGTGTTGTCTGTCTGGGCTGTATCACGTGAACCGGTTGAAAGAATCGCTTCAAAGTTTGTAAGGCGACGTATCGCGGTGCAAAGATGGTCGCGGACGTATATGTGTACATGGTAACGATTATAACATGATTAGTGCTTGATGTAAAGGACACATACACTTACACACACACACACACACACACACACACACACACACACACACACACACACACACACACACACACACACACACACACACACACACACACACACACACGAAGTCACACAAATCAAAGGCAAAGACTTATAAAAACTTTATTGGGTTTCTCCTCTCCTAGAGAGCATCCACTCTAGTCGCTCCTGGGAGTCAGCAAGGAAGACTGGAGGCGTCCAATGGAAGCTGCACAGAACATGGGTG
>CM065702.1:41922041-41929210 GCA_017654935.2 Phymorhynchus buccinoides | reverse complement strand
TAGGATTATTATTGTCCGTAGACTTTTCCTGTTCTGGTAAGTTGTTTCTTCTTTCCTGTTCATATTGTGGTAAATGTTTGCTTTGGCTGGCTTTGCCAAAGACCCCAGCCAGGGCATTGGCTGTTTCAAGGTTGGAATTAGTTAATTTATTATTAATTCTTACTCTTGTTTTTCTTGTACACCCATTTTGTTTCAGTTTTCTTAATTTTTTCCATGCTTTACCCAAGTCTTTATGATTTACTATTTTTTCCTGGGTAAAGTATTCAAATTTAGCTACTGCTACTATTAATTTACTATGTTTTTCTGTACTTTTTTTGTCTTCGAAGTTTTCCAGGGTGGGGTGTTTGTTAAATTTGTTACTGGCCTTGTGCTTTTCTTGTACTGCCTCTGCACACACCGTATTCCACCAGGGATTGTTTCTAGTTGTTTTAATTTGGTTTGGGTTCTGTGTGGTCGTGGGGATAGCTAAATTACTGGCTTCTACAATTTGGAAATGCATATTTTTGTAGTAGATCTCCAGATCTTGGTCTGCGACCTCCTCTACCGTGTATTTATCCAAAAGTGTCTTTAAAAAGTTGCCAGTTAGCCTTTTCGTAAATGAACTTTTTTGGTAGCGGTTCCTCAGAGGAATCTAAAATTATATTAAGTGAAATATGAATAGGTCTATGGTCTGACCCTAATGGATCTATTAAAGGACACCAATCTGAGTTGGAGTGTAGCTGGGGACTGATCAAAGTTAAGTCTAAGGCTGTCTGGTTATCTGTAGACTTATCTGGGTATCGAGTAAAAGTCCCATCATTTAATAGAATGACATCAGCGTCATTTATCTCTTCTAGTAGTTGGGAACCTCCTCCCGAGGGTCCCTTACTATTGGATTCCCAGGTGGGGTGGCGGGCGTTAAAGTCCCCCACCACCACCCAGGAACATGAAGGAGACAAATCTGTTAGCCAACTTGCTTTAGGCACTTTATTATATCCTTTGGGATAATACATATTACAAATATTAGTGGGGTTTTCATTTATTATTATTTGGATTGAATTTGAATACAAATCTGAATCTATATTCTCAATCGGGGAACTTATTCTGGTATAAAACAGGGTTGATTTTACATATGTAGCAGTTTTTATCAGACCAACCGTGTTACTGACCCCCGGGGGGAAACAGTAGCCGTCTAAACGGGGCAGGGAATGGTAGTCAACATTTAAAGACTGTAAACAAAGAATTTGGAACGAGTCTGGACTAGTTGCCAAAATATTTATTAAAAAATCCTTAGTGGTAGATATGGATCTGCAATTCCATTGTAATATGTTAAGTGGTGCCATTATGGCTATTTGGGAAGAGTTTTCTGTAACGGTGGTTCTTATTTACTTTGGGTTTGTTCAAGGGCAACTTTTAGGGGGCGTGTTTTGACCTGGCCGATAGAACCGGCCTTCTGGGCCGGGGGCCCTCTCCTGATCCACACACTAGTGTGGCCAGTCTAAACAGGTTACTATCCTGGGCCAGGGAAACAGGAGCTTCATTTTGAACTTCTGGAAACATAGAGGCCAGGCCCTGAAGAAGAATGCTGGTTTATTGGTGGTCCTGGCCTTTGCTAAGTTAATCAACACTGATGTCATAATTTGTTCTCTAACTGGGTTTTTTTATGCTGAAATTTCAAACTGTTTCCAATCAGTGGATGAGGTTGAAGGTTGTGGGTTAGGAGCTGAGGGTTGAAGGGGTTGGTTGGGTAGTTGTTCTTCCCTAATTTTCTTTTCAAAGGCCTCCATCATCTTTTCCATATAGGTTTGCACTGATGAAAGTAGTACTTGTGTTTGTTTTTGAATTTGTTCTGCAACTACTTCACGGATTTTTGTTTCATTTACAGATTTCATCAAGTTGGTTTTAAGAACGTTGGCTTGTAGCCTAAGTGCCGTAGCTCTTGTGCTACTCAACCTCACACTCCTTTTAGGCCTTTTTTTTGTTGCTTTGTTCCGGGAAGACCCGTTTATCTGCTTGTTCTGTCTGTTTACTCAAACCCCCAGCTCCCTTCTGACCCGCCTTTACAACTGCAGCATAGCTGCCCTGGGGTGCCAGGAGGAATGAATCCTCTTGTCTCCAAGTAGGGTCAAGTTCTGGTTGTGGGGAGGGAATGGGTTGGAAATTACGTTTTTGTTTCTTTTCTTTTTCTAATTCTGTCTTGGCTCTTTTTAGGGCCTCTGAGTATGGAACAAAGGCTCCACCTCTTATCTTGTTGGCCCTTAGTCTCAGTTGATGCTGTGGGCATCCCATATAGGCTGCCGAATGACCTCCGCCACAATTTATACATTTCATATTTTCTGTTTTGCAGGTCTGGACAGAATGCCCGCTCTGGGCACAGCGGGTACAGGTCTCTTTCTTGGAACTGCATTGAGCCTGGGAGTGTCCAAAGCGAGGACACTTCCTACATCTTCTTACGGGAGCTACGTACACGTGTACTTTATATTCTTCCGCGTCAATTCTGACATATGATGGAAGGAGTTGTAAGTTGAAGACAATTTTGACTGCTCGAGACTCAGTGCCATCTCTGTTAGTGAGGCGAGTTGCACTTTGAGCTTTGGGGATGTGGGGTAACATTTCTTGTATGTTTTCAGCCGTAGAGATACCCTTGATGACTCCCTCTGTTGTAGCTGTGGGGATTTTACATTTTATGTGAAAACCAGCTATGTCTTTCTTGGCTAGTAGTTGGCTTTGTTGTTTGGCTGAGGCACAGCCCACCAACCAGCGGTTGTTGGAAAGTGGCCGCTGGCTGATGATTGGGCCTATAGTTTTTCCTCCACATGTGAAAGCTTGTGGTGGGCCCTAGCGCCCGAAACGTGGACGAGCCCGTTCCCAAGTCTTCCAAAATAATTGGATGCTTGAGGAAAACGGGCGGGGCCAGGTTCTTTTGATTTACTCTTGTAGGGGGTAGTGCCCTAGTTTTATTTTGGTCCTGGGACCTCTCTTGGGGCATCTCTTCCTGCTGAGGGACTACACTCTCCGCCGCCTCCGGCTCTTCAGCCGGTGGGGCGGGAGGCAAGCCTGCATTACTTGGTGGGATTTTTTCCTTCTGGGGTTTCTCAGTTCCTCCAGACGAGGAGGACGGGATGTTGGAGGAATCCTCCATGGACGTAAGGTCGTCACGAATCTTTTTCCCCTCTGGGGAAATTTTTAGGTGGCCCGAGGGTCCATCATATGGGGGGTCATCCGACCCCCTACTACGTCTAGAACGTTTCCTCCTGGCAGCATTGGAGGTCGGGGCTTCCCTGGCCGTGACCAGGAACACACTGTCATCCTGACTGCCAGTGGGGGTTAAAGTCGCTGAAGGCGACACATCTGAAGTGGTGGACTGGAGGTCTGAATCCTCAGCCCCACTCAGTGAACTATTGGAAAATGAGACAGGCATTTTGCCTCTATGTCTTTTGGGTGAAGCCCAGAACTTTGATCCTAGGGACTCCCGGGGAGTTTCCCCAGTCGTGGGTGGAGGGTTCTCCTCGTCTGGGGACCTGGGAGTGTCCATTTCTTTAAGGGCCAAAGGCCTTCCAACAAAATTTTATTTTAACCTGTTTTCTAAATCTAATTTATCTATTACTTATTCTCTGTTGTTTTCCTCCCTCGTCTAGCCGGGGTAAGGGGGTGGGTGAGTCCCACAAAGACGAATGAAAACAAATTTACATAACTTTAGATGGGTGCCACAATGTTTACGAGATGAACCAATCAGGATTCAACGTCTGTGGCAGGGACCAATCAAGGTGGAGCAATCCAATCAACGAGTGTCACAATGAAAGTTGTGGCAGACTCTATAAAGGACTTGTTCGTTCAAGGCTCTGGTTTACAATTTTATCAAATTTATATTTTTTTCTTTTTATGTTCCTACGGCAGGTCTTTATTCATAAACTACATATTACTTTGTGCTATTTAAGCACTTAAGTTGACAAGATTCTTATTTTACGTGTTTGATTAGTATGGATTTGAAATCCTGTCTTTTTAGTTTCACCTACATGCTTTTAACAGAACCGGGTCGAAAATTAACAACAACAAAAAAATTTACTTAAAATCTTTAAATATAATTAAAGTGGGAAAGAGAAAGACTTAAACCTATAATTTTTAGAAAGACTTATTCTGAGCTAGTTTGTTTGCTCGCACACAAACTCCCTCAACAGATTAGGAGGCTGGCGAGAACCCTAAGAAGTGGAAGAAGCTATCCTAAACAGAACTAATCTATGATTGTCCGTACCCACTGGCCAGAAAAGGCCTACGAGTGGGGGGAACTGATAGATGGAACAGACTTACATGAAGTCAAAAAAATGATAGTTGAGGAAAGATGAAAAATGGTAAACCAGGAAAAGCTAAGCTATCTAGTAGACCTAGGCCCTAACCCTGGGAGTTCCACTATGCAAGGGCTCGGGTGGCCAGCGCAGTTCTCCCAGGGGTACCACTTTTGTGATATATCCTACAGCCCTACCAGCTGAGCAGACGAATAAAACATCGAACTGCTAAAAAAAGAAAGAAAAAAAAACCCTAACGCCCTATTTATGCTCACGTTATGAAGAAACTTGGAGGTGAAGGAAGAGGAAGACCCGGTGCTGAAAAGGCGTCGAGGTGCCCCTGCCTCTGGAACAGGAGGACGAGAAAGTGTCTCTGCTCCCAGAGCAGGTGGGTAACACTGTGGTGTCGCACGGCGGAGCTGGCAGGAGGGCTCAAAGAATAGTAGTTGTCCACATCCTGTCAGTGGTCCGCCGTACTGGATCAAGAAAAGGTAGTTGGGTCTCAACAATCTGCTTCAAAGTAGCGCTGAAGAAGAAGAAGCTGGAAAAGCAGCAGCAGCAAACGAAGTGGTGGTGCTCTCTCTCTCTCTTCCAGCTGACCCGCCAAGCTGTGGTGTCGATCTGAAGATGATGATGATGATCTATGTTAAAGTCGCCTAGAAGAATAATTTCTTTG
This sequence comes from Phymorhynchus buccinoides, assembly GCA_017654935.2. NCBI lineage: Eukaryota > Metazoa > Mollusca > Gastropoda > Neogastropoda > Raphitomidae > Phymorhynchus > Phymorhynchus buccinoides. The sequence goes on along the minus strand of CM065702.1, from coordinate 41,924,272 downwards.
GAATCAAAGTTAGCTGCATCCATCATCAAGTTATATCGATCGAACCAGTCAGCGATCTCGGCTGGATAGTCTATATAGAAAACCAACCATGACGGGTTTACAATGTTTAAGATTAATTTCTATCCAAACAGATTCTACGTTAAAATTTTCTAATTTTGTTAGCCTTTTATAGTTCACTGATTTAGCACAGTATAAAAGTAAGCCAGTTGATTTAGGTAAAATAGGATCGAGCCGAATTATGTCATAGTTAGGCATTGCCATATCACTATCTGGAATAATGTTTATTAGTCTGGATTCGGCTATACAAAATATGTGAAAATTGTTTCCATTATTGTGTAAAATTGTTGCGATGTCATCAAGCTTATTCCGTGCACTATTAATGTTTAGATAACCTACTCTGAGTCCGTTTTTAGAGGGCCATGTATCTACTGTAGTAGTCATTCTGTTAGAAATATTGAACACACTGTTGGCCCACAATAATACTTAAACACATTTAAACATAGCAAAATACGTTAACTGATTGAAAACACTAGGCAAATTGCAGACTAACAAACTAACTAGCAATGCGTACTGTCCAAACATACAAAGGGTGGCCAGGGGGGAAGGGAATAAGGGACAGTGGCAAACAAATGTAAAGACAACGCAATCAGGATTATATATACAACTGACTAGCAATGCGTACTGTCCAAACACACAAAGGGTGGTCAGGGGGGAAGGGAATAAGGGACAGTGGCAAACAAATGTAAAGACAACGCAATCAGGATTATATATACAACTCACAAAAACACCTCATACAAACCAGAGAGAAACACGTCACAAAATAGCGAACTAACTTTACGTGATGGAAAAAAACAAAAAACAAGAAACCAATGGCACAAAAAGCGCAGAATCAAATCAACACTTCATCCGGCATCCCACAGAACGAAACGTGAAATGCCCAAAAATGCAATACAAAATCAAATGTTCACTAAGAAAAAACCAGGGCTGCAAGTAATCCACGTGCAACACACAACCAGTACAATGTACTGGGCATTGGGGCAAGCATGCTTATGCACATATATATATCATGTCAACAAACCTACACACACACGCGCGCGCGTACACGCACACACACACACACACGCGCGCGCGCGCGCGCGCACGCAGGTACGCACGCACGCACAAACACACACTCATTACTAACATAATTCCAAACTACTACAGGAAACATAAAGAATACAGCTTTGGAAGAATTCTGTATCCTGGATTTTTCAGTCATTTTCATATTTTAAAATGTTTACGTAATTACGCTTTCGTGCATGCACTTACACATACGCACGCACGCACACGTACACACACACACACACACACACACACACACACACACACACACACACACACACACACACACACACACACACACACACACACACACACACACACACACACACACACACACACACACACACACACACACACACACACACACACACACTGACGCGCGTGTGTGAATGTGCGTGCGTGTGTGCGCGTGCGTGCATGTTAGTGTGTCTGTGTGTGTGCGTTGCACGTGCACATGTACGTGCACCTTGGAAGTCCATGTCTTTACGAGCCGTGGAATTCATGTTTTGATGCTTGTAAATAATTTTGTTCTTCTTTGTGTGTGTGTTGCATCTAGATTTTTTTTAAATAGATTTTTGTTCCTATTTCACGATACATGTTTGGTACAGTGTGTGTGTTTGTGTGTGTGTGTGTGTGTGTGTGTGTGTGTGTGTGTGTGTGTGTGTGTGTGTGTGCGTGTGTGTGTGTGCGTGTGCGTGCGTGTGCGCGTGTGTGCGCGTGTGTGTCCGTGTGTGTGCACGCCCGCGTGCGTGTGTGTGTGCGTGCGTGTGTGTATGTGTATGAGTGTGTGTGTGTGTGTGTGTAGCTCTTGTGTATATGTCTGTGTGTATGTGTGTGGCTGTGTGGATAATTGGTATTTACAAATATTTGTCATTCGTGCATTGATCTGTTGTTGTTTTTCTTCTAATATTTTTTTCTTTGTTGTTGGCGAGATGCAAACAAGCGTATATTGTGCTTATTCTTTTCCAACATTAAAAAAGATTCGTTCGTTCGTTAGTTCTCTCTTGTTTATGTGGTTGCGTTTGTATTGTTTTGTGTAATTGCTAACATGTATTTGAAATCGTGACTGTATAGTATTTTTTTATTTTTCTCTGTGATTATTCTTATGCTTACTAGTCTATTAGATTGTT
>CM065702.1:41904541-41914541 GCA_017654935.2 Phymorhynchus buccinoides | reverse complement strand
CACACACACACAAATGTGAAAACAAATAGGCTCATCACTGAATGTTCACATGATCGGTTACGGTCTGGGCCACACGGTGCCGTTTCGTTTATTGCATTTTATATTCAGACTTTTTTTTTCAATCACTACTATTTCCTTTGTTTGACACTTGTACGTTTGGAAAACGGAGAGAGAGAGAGAGAGAGAGAGAGAGAGAGAGAGAGAGAGAGAGAGAGAGAGAGAGAGAGAGAGAGAGAGAGAGAGAGAGAGAGAGAGAGAGAGAGAGAGAGAGAGAGAGAGAGAGAGAGAGAGAGAGAGAGAGAGAGAGAGAGAGAGAGAGAGAGAGAGAGAGAGAGAGAGAGAGAGAGAGAGAGAGAGAGAGAGAGAGAGAGAGAGAGAGCAAACATTTCCTTAATATGGAATTAACATTTGTGCTGATAGATAGCGACTGTGATGTGCGTTTTTGAAATAATTTATTTTCATCCTTAATGAAATTATTTGATTCAATGTTTGTGTATATGACTATTATTGAATTTGTTTTTCTTTTCTTTCTTTTCACTAACATTTACCCCGTTCAGTTTTTCTAACACAGAATACACTGTAATTACACTGTCGAATACACTGTAATATAACCATCAAAAGTTATAAAATAAAACAGCAGATTCAGACAATAACTCATGTATTATCATTATGTGAGAGATAAAGGGTGATTTGGACAGACAGAACGTAAAGGCAAACTTCACTCCAGTAGAATTGTGGCTATGAATGCTGAAATGGCTCAGTGTGATTACTGTTAGCTTCAAGTTTTAGTACAATTCGTACACTTGAATTTTACATACTATTCAAATTTCATGTTGAATGTTGATCTCTGTTTGAAATGAACTTAGAAATTTTAATCATCCTACAAACATTTGGCCGAATCACAAAAAAATACTTTACATTGACAAGTGCGAAAATGATATTGACTTATTGAAATTGAATGATATAGAGTTACTGAAATTCAAATTTGCCGAATACGTGTAATAGCGGAAATTGCCGATTCCGCGTAATCGGCTGCCCATTCCGCGTAATCGGCTGCCTATTCCGTGAAATAGGCAAGAAAAAACACCCTTTACACAGATTCGGCAAATCGTTGCTCAATACGTGAAATAGGCAACGATTTGCTGATTACGTGGAATCAGCAAAGTTACTGCCGATTCCGCGGAATCGGCAATTTCACAGATTCGGCACGACATATATATATATAGCAGAAAAGAAAAAAAAAAAGAAAAAAAAAAAAAAGAATGAAAACTAACAAGAAAGAATGTAGACTATTCCCAATATTTCGGCTTTTGGCCTTGGACGCGGGACAGACAATCTTTCTTTTTTTGTTCTGCTATATATATATATAATTAAAGTCATTCACGTACAAACAGTGCACACAAGAGAGAGAGAGAGAGAGAGAGAGAGAGAGAGAGAGAGAGAGAGAGAGAGAGAGAGAGAGAGAGAGAGAGAGAGAGAGAGAGAGAGAGAGAGAGAGAGAGAGAGAGAGAGAGAGAGAGAGAGAGAGAGAGAGAGAGAGAGAGAGAGAGAGAGAGAGAGAGAGAGAGAGAGAGAGAGAGAGAGAGAGAGAGAGAGAGAGAGAGAGAGAGAGAGAGAGAGAGAGAGAGAGAGAGAGAGAGAGAGAGAGAGAGAGAGAGAGAGAGAGAGAGAGAGAGAGAGAGAGAGAGAGAGAGAGAGAGAGAGAGAGAGAGAGAGGAGAGAGAGAGAGAGAGAGAGAGAGAGAGAGAGAGAGAGAGAGAGAGAGAGAGAGAGAGAGAGAGAGAGAGAGAGAGAGAGAGAGAGAGAGAGAGAGAGAGAGAGAGAGAGAGAGAGAGAGAGAGAGAGAGAGAGCAAACATTTCCTTAATATGGAATTAACATTTGTGCTGATAGATAGCGACTGTGATGTGCTTTTTTGAAATATTATATAATATGTTAACTGGTTTTGTTTCTGAGGTTCACAAATAAAGACATTGGACACAGAAAAGTTTTATCAAAGCAAACTATATATATTTTTATATGGAGAGAAAGAGAGAGAGAGAGAGAGAGAGAGAGAGAGAGAGAGAGAGAGAGAGAGAGAGAGAGAGAGCGAGAGAGAGAGAGAGAGAGAGAGAGAGAGAGAGGAGAGAGAGAGAGAGAGAGAGAGAGAGAGAGAGAGAGAGAGAGAGAGAGAGAGAGAGAGAGAGAGAGAGAGAGAGAGAGAGAGAGAGAGAGAGAGAGAGAGAGAGAGAGAGAGAGAGACTTACAGTAGAATCTCACTGGGGTTGTTCGGATGTTGGTATTTACGTTAGGGCTGGGATAGCAAATATATGATTTGCGGTTGTCGTGGTAGAAGACGATGATGCTGTACACCATCCACTGTCTGTCTTTGGACTCGTGGCAGAGGACCTGCTTCAGGAGTACGTACTTTCCGCTTAGCTTTAAACACAAAGCAAAAACAAAACACATGTTTTATGCTTTACGCAACGGGGCTTCATTGGAATGGGGTCAACATTCATTCACCCAGACTCCCCCGAAAATAGTCACATACGTAAATGTTCTCATCCATAGCTGATGCATTTGTGCCGTAGTGTTCAAGTTCTTCGGATGTTTGGATGATCCCTGGAGTCTTTTAGCCAAGGTACGTCAACAACAGCCAATACATTCACCCAGACAGAGTGAGATTTAGAAGTACGCCTAACTCACCACCGAACTCAATCCCGGATTACTGTGATCCACCTAACCAAAAACAGGATTCTTCAACAATATATCATATACCTGCATACATTGGGTCAGTTATTATCTGATGTCTTATGCTATGCATAGCTTTACGGGGTTGTCTTTAGCCATGCATGACAAGCTCATAACGTAACATCATCCGTCTCCACCACCCCACCCCCGTAAACGGAGTGTGGCTGCCCACGCGGCGAGGTAATCAAAAACGGTCACACATATAATCTTTTCGTCCTTAGCTGATACACTTATGCTGTAGTGTTCAAGTATTTTCGCTTTGGGGGTGATCCCTGGAGTTGTTTTTAGCAAGATTAAGCCAACAACACCATTTCATGTTAAAAAAAGGTCTTCATATTTAAAACTATTGCTATTTCAAAACACAAATACAATACAATTGCGCATGTGTGTCTATATATATATATAATTATGTGTGTGTGTGTGTATGTGTGTTTGTGTGTGAGTATTTGTGTGTGTGTATGCAGGGTATGAGGGTAGGGGTAGGTGTGTGTGTGTGTGTGTGTGTGTGTGTGTGTGTTTCGTGCAATACTTATAATAGGTGACTATACTGGTTTCCCATGCTTTTTAAAGATATACATGCATGATTAATTATTCATGATTTGTAATATTTGTGATGCAGTGATCTTAATTTGAATGTTCTAATGTAATCCCATTTTAAAGAGATGTATACAGTAATTTATTCATGATGTGTAGCGAGATTCTGTGATATGATGGTCTTGGCTGATAATTGTAGTCTTGGTTTGAATGCTCATAATCCGATCCCATATATCTTAATGTTACTATCTTAATATTAGGCCTATGTTATTATGCTTCTGTTGATTGCGCTGTTGGTTGCTTTAAATATCTTCCTAATTTAATCCCATGTGTCTTAATGTTATCGTGCTTTCTGCGATTGTTTTGTGATATGTTTTTAAAATGATTTGATGTTGCACCTGAATGTAATTTCTCTGTTGAGATATTAAAGTGTTCTTGACTTGACTTGACTTGACGTTCAGATTATACTTATCATAATTTTTATGTGGACTGTATTAAACCATGAATGCCAATAATCTATTGTTTGAGAAATAATACAAATGACTTACTGGAATCCGAAACACCATCTTTCTGGTTGTGAAACAATGCGTTTTCTCTGTTTTCTTCAATAAAGCATAGGTACATTTTATCGGGGTGTTAATCTGCACCTTTGCCTTTTTTACCTTTAACAGCTGATGGAAAGACAATTGTAATGTTATACACCCTGGGTTTTATCACGCATTATGATCGATCTTGAAAAACACAAAGCGAGTAAAGCATTAAAAGGCTGTGCACTCTTGTTCGACTTTGACTTTGAGACACACAGTTTGAGCGTACTGACATTTATTTATTTCCCGAAGAGTGGTACGTCTGTAAAGCAGCTTTGGGTTCCAGCCTCATTGTCATCGACATCTCTGTTGTCTATCTGCGTGAAGTCGTTGTCGCCGTAGCTGAAATACACGTCGCCATCCGTGCCTTTGGCCCCCGTCATCACGCAGATATTGACTGCATGGTATGCGCCACGCCCTGATAGCATGCAGATATTTATAAGACGTCATTAACTGGTTGAACTGGTTTTTTAACTAGGTAACACGTCTGGAGTTGACGTTTTGAAAACGTCGTTAATACGTTTTTAACTAAAACCGATGCAAGGGGAGCAACTTTCAGTTATATCCTTTGAAATGATTTCACTAAGGTGTTTTTCATACTGTTCTAAAATTTCTAAAGTATGTAAATATATGACTTTCTTCAACACATCATTTTGAATATGTGAAAATTTTAAAAAAGAATTAACAAGCTAAATCTTCTTTAGGTTTATCTGTAGCTTGATTTATGGTTTACGTTTTGATAACGTATATAATACGTTTCTAACTACAACCAATGCAAGGGGAAGAATCCTTCAGTTAGTTCCCTTGACACGTTTTTATAAATAAGTTTGTCATACATTTATACGATGTCTGTTCTAAAACCTCTCAAGTAAGAACATTTATGACATGTTTATGCATTTACATTGCTTCCTTGCTGCAATCTGCGAAAATAAACAAATGAGAAAACAAAACTTTGTTTGATTTGAAGTGTAGACAGATTTGTGGTTGACGTTTTAAAAACATCGTGAAAACGTATTAAAACCTATGCAAGGGGGACAATTCTTCAGTCAATTCCCTTGACACGTTTTCATTAATATGTTTATCATACATTTATAAGATGTCTGTTTTAAAACCTCTACTCTAAGTATACTTATGACATTTTTTATGCAATGACATTGTTTTCTTTTTGCAATCTGTGAAAATAAACAAATGAACAAACGAATCTTTGCATGATTTGAATTGTTGGCAGATTTGTGGTTGATGTTTTAAACACGTTATTAATACGTTTTGTATTAAAAGCAATGCAAGGGGAACAATTTGTTTCAGTAATTCCCCTGACACGTTTGCATTAAGATGTTTACTGTACATTAATATCCGTGTTGATAATCTCAAAAGGAAGTACATTAAGTTAGGGTACTTTTCTCGTGCAGTGGCACCTGTTTACTCTATGAATGTTAAAAATTATATAATATATCTTATAAACCTTAAAGCAGACATAGGATGACAAGCTATTAAAACGCACTCCCAATCCATAACCTTAAACATCATTACTGCTTTGCTATAATTTATTCAAATCTATACGTTAATGGTAAAACGTCTAGGTTCATGTTTCAGAGAGAGAGAGAGAGAGAGAGAGAGAGAGAGAGAGAGAGAGAGAGAGAGAGAGAGAGAGAGAGAGAGAGAGAGAGAGAGAGAGAGAGAGAGATACAGACAGGCAGACAAAAAGACAGACAGATAGACAAACGGACTTACAAATTGCAGCAACTCTTCGTTCTTCCGAGCAGACGGGAACGAGCAGTACCAGGAGTATAGGAATGCTCCACAGGGAGTATTTCAGGGAGTAATTCACCGCCATGCTGAAAACAGGAGTATTTCTGTTCAACTAATGCTGCGCATGCGTGCTGACACTGCCATTCGTAACGCTTGTAGCGTAATCGCCAATCTCACTTTTTACCACAACTTTAATAAACTCAAGAGAGGATTACGGGCACATACACACGACACCTGGATTTCTTGCGCGGAAATAATCAATAAGTAAAAGAAAGAAGGGTAAAGCAGATTAGGGGAAATACGGACATGTTTGTTTGGTTTTGTTGTTCTTCTCTGTTTTTACCTATCGATCATTTCCGCGTAAATAATCCGGAAGACATGTGTACGTGCCCTGACATTTGAGAGTCAGCTTCTAGAAAATTACATCAACAAAGATTCTTGAACATAAGTTATGTCCAAGTCTTTGGCAGTTGGTGATGCTGTTTTTGGAGTGGTGTTGCAAACGTCATCTCCAAATTGCCTGAGTCTGACTTAGGCACTTCTGCGACAAGCATAACGAATTATCATTTTTATGTTTTAACAGGTACTGCTAAAGCCCAAAATGTAACAATAGTTACATGTTGGGCAAGGACGTATTTTGATATTATAATGAAGGGGAAAAGTGAAGTCTGACTTGAGAGAGAGAACAGAGGGGGACGTTGACGATTGGGATGGAACCTGCTGGACAAAAACTACCTCAGGCTGTGCTGATGTTTATACCTTGTTCAATGTAGAAAACCAGTTTTTCTGTTTTGTTCTTTATTTGTTTTTGTGTGTGTGTGTGTGTGTGTGTGTGTGTGTGTGTGTGTGTGTGTGTGTGTGTGTGTGTGTGTGTGTGTGTGTGTGTGTGTGTGTGTGTGTGTTTGTCCTTTGCCCAACCATGGTCGGCAAAGGAGTATAAGTTTGTCTTTCTTCCCTCTTTTTTCTTCACGAAGTCTCTTGGACTGCTATGTAGAAGCCATTCGTCAAACACCCATATTCACCATATCTATTCTCAATTGGCATCATACAAGGAATGTAATGGGAAACATTTTGAAGTTTTGTTTTACCTTGAACACGACCTTGACCTTTGACCCTGTTTATCTGTCTCTCCGGGGTGTAACTCGTGAAGCGAAGGACAGAATCACTTCAAATTGTGTGTGGTGGTGCATCACCCAAAGGACACAACGAGGGAGGGGGGGGACTAAGATGTGGGGTGGAGGGAAGGCTGGGGGGCAGAACGGGCAAAGGACATGTCTGCCCCTCGGCAACACGCCTGTTTTTGCTTGTTCCTTTCTTGTGTGTTTTTTGCTGTCTGTCCCAAGCATAATTATGATTCTCGCGAACTGCTGGACGGAATCGCTCATAATTGTGTATGTGGGTGCATCATCAAGGGAGGAAAACACTGGCGCGTGAATAATGCCCCGTGCAGTTCGCCAGCTGACAGACATGCCTTCCGTTTGTTCTCATCGCTATATCTTACGAACATTATGTAATATCACTGCAAATGTGTGTGGGGGTGAAATAGAAAAGTAGATGGCATTGGTGCATAAATTATGCCTCAGTGTGTCGCCCGATCAGGAGTGTCTCCATTGCGTACAGAAACCAGATGACGGACATGTCTGCCGCTCGACGACTCACTAGTCTTGTTCTTTGTTTGCTGTTTTGTCCTTTGCCCAACCATGGTCGGCAAAGGACTATGTTTACCGCGTTTTATGTTTTTATTTTTGTATTATACTTGTGGGTTGTGTTGTTGTGTGTGTGTTTGTTCTTTCGTTCTTTGGTTGACTGTCTGGACTGTGTTTCGTGAACCGGTTGACAGAATCGCTTCAAATTTTGCTAGGTGATGCATCCCGGTGCAAAGATGGTCGCGGATGTATGTGTACATGGTAACGATTATAGCATGATTGGTGCTTGATGTAAAGGACACACACATACACACACACACACACGCGAAGTCACACAAATCAAAGGCATAGACTTATAAAAACTTTATTGGTTTTCTCTCCTAGAGAGCATCCACTCTAGTCGCTCCTGGGAGGCAGCAAGGAGGACTGGAGGCGTCCAATGGAAGCTGCACAAAAACATGGGTGGCTCTGCGCTCGCGACGACGCGCTCTCCAGGTGGGAGCAGTCCGAATTCACAGACAAGTCACTGCAACTATTATTACCAAATACCAATACTACATACCAAATAAATGATATTGACAGTGTTGAGTTGTCATGGTACAGCCTAATCTTCTGTGGATCAGAATTACCAAATACCAACTAAAATATTGACAGTGTTGGGTTGTCATGGTACAGACTAATCTTCTGTGGCAGACTGTGACTCTCAAACCAGGGTCCATTGGCACTGGCTATAGTGCTGCAGCCAAGGGGATGGGTTGGCCTTTGGGGACCTTCCTTAAAGCCAACTGTCCTCAAATCCCTTTGGCCGAAAGAGTGAGGATGTACCCTGGGCAAGGCTTCTCCACTATAAAACAAATTATAGCCCAGACCACTGGAATAGCAGCTGTCCCCTCTGCTATCTGGCAGTCATTGTCGGAAACGACAGATAGGCATGCATACATACATACATACATACATACATACATACATACATACATACATACATACATACATACATACATACATACATACATACATACATACATACATACATACATACATACATACATACATTATTTTTGTGGTTGGAAACTGTTGTGGTTTTCTTCAGTGCCTTTTGGGGGTAGTGGGTGGATGCCTCGTGCCTCCATACGGGGAGCTGGACGACTCCACCCCCTCCACGAGTCTCTCCCTGTGGGGATACCAGGGGGTCTTTCGTAAAAATAATTCCCCCTTCTTGAAGTTCTGTGCTAGTAATTTCCTCTAATCTACCACTCTCTTTGACTCTGCCTTTTCCCTTTACTTTCTACCATCTACTATCTTTCTGACTTACTGGCCTATTCTCCTGCCTTTTTTTCTCGAAATAATCGTGAAATAATTGTTCTCCTTTGAGCTCCTCCGAAATCGTAATGTGTCGGCTGTACGCAGCGGGAAGACCAGTGAAATTGAAAAACAGACACATACTACCTTACCCATTATGGCCATATGGCATGGGAACGCGGATGAAGAAGAAGAAGAAGAAATTTCAAAGATACTGTTTGGATTTCAAACATATGGTTTGTGTGCTCGTTGCTTCAGATAGTCTAACCTACATACAGAAATACGGTTTCTGTGCGTTTTGTTTTACATATCGTTCTTTGTTTTACACATTATTATATAACGTGCATTTTCTTCTACCCTAAAGTTGTTTTAGAATCTGTCAATTATCTGTAAAGGAGAGAACAGACTATAAAAGCTCTTACATTTTCCAGTCTGTTCTGTCTTTGCGCTGCAATGCTGATCTGGCCCCAGTACACCGGATCGTCAGACCAGCCTACCTTTTCTTCTTCCGTGTAAGGCACGTGGCGCGTTTTGATTGGACGCCATTGTACCACTGTGTGACGGTTTGATTGGACGCCACTTTGCCACTGTGTGACATTTTGATTGGTCGCCTCTTTGGGACAGCTTCCTCGCTGGTCCAGTCTTCGTCAGTCATCGGCAATCTTCGTAACGAAGATGACCCGTTTCTCACGTTTTGCGGTGTCTGTTTTAGTGAATTCCTCTCAGCACGACGACTGAGTGTTTGATCCACTGACTTCTATTTGTCATTCAGAGAACTGCTGATATCAAATATTGGATGCCTAACCATTCACTCAGAATGGAGTAGTAAAAAAACAACCCACACATTTGAAAAAGAGCTGTGTCGTTTGAACTCAACAAGTGGCAACAGACAGTGGTTCACATCAAAACAATGAACGCCGTTATCAGCAGGGTAAAAACTCTGTTTCTGTTTCTGTCTGGATACGTCGCAGACGCCACTTCTGACGATAAATCGCGACGGAACGTGGAGGGCGCATGGACCTAATAGAAAACATAGAAGGAGAAAGACCTACTGCTCACCCTGGGTTAAGACCATTACCCCCCCCCCCCACCCCCCCAGTTCAGCCGGAAAGGCCCAGGCCCCACTTCCAGAAGCAAGCAAAACAAATCCTAGTAAGTGGTCAGTAATTTCAGGCTCAGATGTCCACAAATCAATTTATCTCTTTTCATATAATAAAGTAGTCTTGATGGTGATCTGGTCAGCGCTGATGAAAATGCGCTGGCAGAGCCTGCGGTGACAGTTTTCTCACTCAGTTGGTTCCACTCCTGGTCTCCATGTCAGTCCGGATGAAGAAGGAGCTACGATGTTGCTCCGTTCTCGCGCTGGGGACACGAAATCCACGGGAGTGGTTTATGGCCTGTCTTTCTAAGATGTTGTAGTTGGCTTTATCCTGCGACGATTTGTGATGGCTGGCGT
>CM065702.1:41869541-41879541 GCA_017654935.2 Phymorhynchus buccinoides | reverse complement strand
GAACAAGAAAGGATGAGAGACGAACCGACAGACACAGAGACAAAGACAGAAAATGAGACAGACAGAGGGACAGAGATACAGAGATATGCGAGTCATTTAGGAAGAAAAGAGACAGGAGAATGGCAGAGGGAAATTGTGTGTTAAGTGAAAACAAATACAGAGCGACGTGTAGCAATGTTTGTGCCTTTGTTGTCTGTGGCTTTTGGTTAGTTTTGTTTCTGCATGAAAGAATAGCCTGGTCTATGACGAAAGACACGCGAAGCATTAGGAGAAAGGAAAGAGAAAAAACAAAGCACACAAATGAACATACTATACCATTACAAACGCAGTACAAACATACCGTTCTGTCTGTATGTACATTTTATTCATATCTTTTCTTCTTTAAAAAAAACATCATTATGCGCAGGATAGGTTTAAAACACAGCAGATTGACTCCTGTGTGTTAGAGAAAAGTTTGAGTGCCTGACACTCTATAATTATTAAATTAATCCGCAAGAAATCAACTAACCCACTCACCCAATGTCACTTTGTCCCAAATGTCGCTTCACCCCAAGTACCTGGTTTGCATCACGTCAGTACTTTCATCTGCCTTCAGTCTGATGATAATACTGATATATGGAAAGAGGAATGTCCAAAGGTTTTGTTGACAAACTGTTTGATTTCGCTTGTCTGCCTTTTACTGCTCAATAATGTCACTGTTTCTGGTTTCCACTTTCAATCTACTTTCACAATGGCTGACTAAGAAAAGACAAGGGGAATAACTGTGTGTTTTTTGAACTGATTTCATAACGTAGGATTATCTCTCTCGGATGAGCATTCCATAGTATTGTCTCTCTAGGGTAATTAATCATCATACACTCATGTTATTTGTGCGTATCATGTTTCTGTACTGTAGATTGTAAGGCATGTCTTGATATCACGCATGTAACTCACTCCAACAATGCCTTTAGGCTAAATATATTTATGTGATTTGAAGCTGTGTAGTTTGTTTCGTTCGTGTTGACTGACGCAGTCGTGTAGCATAATCCACCTATGAAGGCATGTATAGCCCTGCAACTCCCCGAGGTTTACAAGCATCGTAGAAAGACATGCATGAACAGCCTACCTTTCTCTGTCCGTCATGCACAAACTCTGTCCTCTTTTAAGTCTCAGCTCAAAACTCGCCTCTTCTCTCTGTCTTACCCCTAACTGCACCGAGCCCTGTGTGGTCCTGGTGCCGTGGTCGTGGGTGTGTCTGACCCCTAACTGCACCGAGCCCTGTGTGGTCCTGGTGCCGTGGTCGTGGGTGTGTCTGACTCCTAACTGCACAGAGCCCTGTTTGGTCCTGGTACCGTGGTCATGGGTGTGTCTTACTCCTAACTGCACAGAGCCCTGTTTGGTCCTGGTACCGTGGTCATGGGTGTGTCTTACTCCTAACTGCACCGAGCCCTGTTTGGTCCTGGTACCGTGGTCATGGGTGTGTCTGACTCCTAACTGCACCGAGCCCTGTTTGGTCCTGGTACCGTGGTCGTGGGTGTGTCTTACTCCTAACTGCACCGAGCCCTGTTTGGTCCTGGTACCGTGGTCGTGGGTGTGTCTGACTCCTAACTGCACCGAGCCCTATTTGGTCATGGTACCGTGGTCGTGGGTGTGTCTTACTCCTAACTGCACCGAGCCCTGTTTGGTCCTGGTACCGTGGTCGTGGGTGTGTCTGACTCCTAACTGCACCGAGCCCTGTGTGGTCCTGGTACCGTGGTCATGGGTGCGTCTTGGGCGGTTGATGCGGGTGGTGTGATGTGAATTGGACTAGGCTGGCAGAACGACTGGCAGTTTGGTCTGGTTTGCATTTTGCTACCCGTGTTGGCTGACTGTTTTTGGTATGCGCATGCATGTAAAGTATCCTTTTGGTAAGAATGTATTTTATGTGTGTTTGTGTGTGTGTGTGTGCTGTGCGTGTGTTTGTGTGTATGTGCGTGTGCGTGTGCACACGCACACGTGTGAAGTATCGGATTTGTATTTAATATATATATTCTGATTGCTTTATATATTTATTACTATTGTTATTTTGTTGTCTAAAGTTAACTTTGTAAGCGCTCTGAGCTCTTTGGTGAAAGAGCGCAACAAATATCCATTAGCAATGGAAACAGAGAAACACGCATACGCACACAAAAAAAGACACACAAAACAAACAAACACACACACACACACACACACACACACACACACACACACACACACACACACACACACACACACACACACATTACCAAAATGTATTGTAAATAATAACTTTATTTCATCAACAAAGCAACAAGAAGAGTATCGATTTTTATCATGAAACCGAAATCGTTCAGAATAATAATTCTACAGTCCAACATCCAGCCTAGTTCACAGGCTAACGATAACAATGCCTGGTGAACGGAAAGTTCATCATTATATACACTATGTACACTATTATACAAACTCACAACAATGTACACAAACCTAGGAAACTTCTCTTTTTTTCCAAACCTCTACACTGAATTTGATCTCCTAAGCCTTCGTTCTAATTTAACAAACACATTTTGGAGAGAAATGCATAGAGTGGGATTAATGCAGCCTAAGTTATCTTCCCTGTCCCAGCTGTGAAGAGAGCTAAACTATACAAATGTTTAGAAACCTTGCTATAATTGTCTTAGCAAAACTATCTGTATTGTTACAAACAATTCGGGACTTTACTGGTGTTGCACTGCCTTCGGGCATTGCCTCCAGTATCGTTCCCACCATCTTTATATCTACTAATGACCCATATGTGTCTGTTCCAGACCGGAGGACGTTAAACAGATTTACTACTACATTTACTACTTGCTATAATTGTGAAACAATCCACTGTATTGCTTTAATATTTTATAGCGTTATTGTCAGAGGCGTGTTTCAAAAATGTACAAAGTTTCATGGAATTTAAGATGCGGCTTGAAGTTCTACAAATAACTCCTTTACACACAAAAAGTAATGTAGAAAAGGTTTGTTCTTTATGTAATGATCAAAAGTAGAGCTTCGTACATTCGCTAAAAACTCGATACAATCGCTATTTGTGTTATTATAATGGTCTTACATCAACCCAAACACAATTTTACTTTCCGTTTCATTTCTCAGACATAATAGATTTCAACCCGTCATCGAAATAAATCGGTCAGTATATGAGAATTCTGCTCCAAAATCGATAAAATCTAAGCACGACCGGAAATGAAGTTTCTGTAAACAGGCTGAAGCTACCAAAGTGAACAATTTGAGGATGATATATAACCAAGCTAGACGCTTCCGTTTGAAGATGGGTTTGTATTACGAGTTAACTCGTAATTAACTGGTAAACGGGCAGAATATGGTTGGCGTGACGGGGTATGAATGAGTTATCAACAATACTGCCTAAAGGAGCCAATTGACACGTGGGATGTCATTCGTTCGACTATTCAACAGTTACATGTGTGAGCCATGATCCTCGTGAAATACCACAGTCTACATGAATCTGATGAAATCATTCTAGTGTTGTTCACTGTGTTGTGTCGTCTCCCATATGATGAAATATCTGTGTGTTTTTAGGTATCAAACATTTTTGGAGATTCGTGTTTTGAGTCTACGTAAATATAGTGATCGGAAAAAAATAGGATGTCATCAGATTCGTGTAAATAGCAGTATATCGCGAGAATCATACCTCACACACGTCCACATTATTTACTACGACTGAAATCGGATATGTGGGTTGGCCCCTTCAGAGTGTATCAACTGCAAAAACTCTCTGGATTTATTTTAATCCGCGAATACTATCCATGAGTTAAGTCCATGAATACAGCCCCTTTACCCTCAAACATTGTTGTTCGCAGAAGCGTTTTCAGCTTGTGGGCAGTAACATTCATAATGATTTCACACAATTGTTGGCATCATTAATAATCAAAGCGTGTGAAACTCCATCACACGTGTTGTAGTATTTTGTATGTTTTCGTGAACAGCAAAACACAGAGCACCACATAAATCTGTTGACCCCCCCCCCCCCCCCCCGCCCTCCACACACACACACACTTATAAAGCAGAATGATTCAATTAGACACCAAAACATGACAAGACACCTAGAAATGACCAGTCCTACCCGCATACAGTGGAGTATGCTTTTACCACCCTCAGCCCTCCCCTTAAAGATATAGTTGTGTGTCAATACAAACAAACTGGCCAAGCTAGTACACGTAAACGGAAGTGATGGAGATTTATACGCCAATAGCAGCGCGTGAGATAGCTAATTAATAGCTAATTAATACTGGCAATGTTACAGCGATTACACTCTATGTGTAGAACAAACTACGTTCACAATTTGCGATGCTATCATCGTCATCATCGTCATCCTCATCGTCACCATCATCCTCATCATCATCATCTCAGACAACCGATTGTCGTGGTGGGAACGAATTCAGTTTGGTGTTGCCAATTTCGCGTCCGGGCGATTTTCTTTTTCAACAATAATAATGACATTAGTATTTGTATTTTTTGGTATTAAATGCTGGTATTTAGTATATTCTATTCACAGACAAAAACTTGTCTATTTGAAATTCGGGCTGCCCTCCCTCAGAGAGCGCGTCGCCGCAAGCGCAGCGCCTACCTTCTTCTTCTTCTTTTTTTTTTGTTTTTTTTGGGGGGCAGGGTGAGGAGGGGATGGGGGCAGACTTGGGAAACCTAGCTTTCAATTTGGCCATACCAGGCAGCGGGATTTGGCCATACGTAAAGCGTAAGGCGCGCGGGTTAGACTAGTTTAAGTCCCCATCCGATGGACTCTACGCTCAGTTCGATTTTCCTGTCGAACTAGAAAGAAAAGGCGAGGCTGGGATTCGAACTCGGGTCACTCACGTTGCAGTCACGCATTGAAATCGGCAGGCGAACGTCTTAACCACCTTTGCCCCTGATGATGATGAGTATGGAAGGAACAGCAAACAACACACCCACATGGAAACATCATAGTCTAAGAACTGACGCTCTTTTATATACCAAGATGTGAGATTCGCCAACACATAAAGCAATGTGACACACGGAAGGCATGGCTGTCCTATGGCGATGTATTGCGCAGGTCAAAGCACCCACGGTCCATTGTCCTAATGCATCATAAAGCACAAGAGGTCTTCAGGCGAGTTGGCCTCCAGATTAAGGCAGAAGAGAGAGGGGGGGGGGGGAAGATACAGAAGAAGATGGAAAGGAAAGGAAAGAGAGAGAGAGAGAGAGAGGGGGGGGTGGGAGAAACAAGGAGATATATGAGATGGGAAGAGCAAGAGAGAGAGAGAGAGAGAGAGAGGGGAAAAGAGAGAAAGTGAGAGAGAGAGAGAGAAAGAAAGTGAGAGAGAGAAAGCGAGACAGAGAGAGAGAGAGAGAGAGAGAGAGAGAGAGAGAGAGAGAGAGAGAGAGAGAGAGAGAGAGAGAGAGAGAGAGAGAGAGAGAAACAGACAGACAGACAGACAGAGAGAGAGACAGACATAGATACACACAGAGAAAGAAATATGGATACAATCTTTGAAAACTTTTCAAACAAATAACCGAAGTCATGATAACAAAATGCGATGGAATCTTTTTTTTAAAAGAAAACCAACTCGACCACTGACAAGAAATAGAACAGGGGGAAAGGGGGAGGGTGGGGGTATCGCGATAGAGATGCAGAACTTAATGATTAAAAATTAAAATGTTTTCACCCAAAACCTCAACGCCTCTAAAATCAGAGTTGATTTGTTTATGTTCACATATAACATTAAATCCTGTTAAGCGAGAAAATCCCGAAGAAAAGTATAATCAATAACAACCAAAAGGAACGACACGCACAGCATAATGTACAGACAATAATAAGTCAGACAATAAAGACATAGTTTTACCAGTAACAATTGGCTAGAAAGAACTATCACGTGATCAAGTAGGTACCTACAATAATACATACCCATTTTCTAAGTGTATAGTTATTAAAAGATATTGAGGTATATTCGTAAGCAGATTCGTATCTCTAAGCTTCCTTTTAAATACAGAAAAAATGCAAAACATGATTAAATGTTAAAATTTTAACGCACGAGTAAAAAGTTTAGACTGGCCATACATAACACGCTCACTCATATGAACAAACACAGAGACTAAACTTCTACTGACCATTTAGGATTTAAACAAAGAAATACGTACGATATATACGATCAACGTCCACACAGATAAGTACTAATGATTGTGCGTGATTGTCTACAGAAGCCCTGTCTCCTTATACCCAGTTTAAACAAGAGGCAAAGCCTTCAAGGCTCACTCGAACAGTCACATGTGGGACAACAACAAACAAAGATTGAGGGAGGTGTCTTAAGTACAAGATTGCCAATACAATTTTAAGGTACAAATGAAACTATCGTAAATGGATACAACTAAACCAATGTTTGTTTTTTAAAGTGCCTGTGCCGAGAATCGGACCCGGAACCATTGGATGATAGACAGAACACACACTCTACCAATGAGCGCTATCGAGGCTTTCAGTGTTGATGAGTTTCTGAACTCATGTTGCCTGTTGAATACTCTCTAACCCACTAATCTAAAATGTTATCTGTTTGTTATATGTTTACAGTGTTGCTTTAAGTATTTAATTATTCAAATCTTTATTGTTTGAAAGCATGCATAATAGACATCTATATATGTGCAAAGTTTGAACAATGTATGCCTTCTATTTCCCGAGAAAATGTCAACGTTAAACTTTGCAGATTAGACCACGGACGCAACACACACACACACACAGACACACACACACACACACGCACACACACGCACACGCACACACACACACACACACACACAACCGAACAACTATCATACAATAGACTCACTTCGTGTTAACTTTGTTAAGAGAAAAAAAAAATCAACGCAATTTCGTTCTAAATTGTAGTTAAAAAGAAACATTTTTAAAAAACAATTTTTGTATCGTTTAAATAAGATTGGTCTTTTAAATTGTTAAAGAAAACAGCCTGAATAAGCTTACAGGATAGACGTCAATTGGCAATTTTGTTTTTAAAGTTTTTAAAGAAAAATCGACTTCATATGTTTTCAGCTCCGTTCACGATTTCACATTTGTTACTACCATACCCCTCCCCCCCCCTCTCTATCTCCCTCCCTGTTCCTTTCCCCTTCAACATCAAGCCATGTTTGTTGTTGTATTTATAGTCCAGACAATTGTCTTTGAAAGTCTACACACAAAGCGCTATATACACACGGAGAATATATAACAGGAGGAACACACCTTCCAGCAATGAATCTCCTCCGCCATCTTTAATAGTGCTGTCGTCACTGTCACGTGATGCAAAACGTACACACCATCAGTTACTCGTCGCCACGCGCTCTCAGGGTCCCTTGTGACGTCATCTTGCCGATCGTTTTGGCTGCGTTGACGAAGTCCAAAGTCAATATTTGTCGCATCGTCCAAACTGTGCTTTCTTGTGTTTCGCCCAACAACATTTGAAACCGTACACACCCTAAGTCCCCACCCTCCAAATACCTTCCACAGTTCAAAAAAAATGTTTTAAAAGAAATTAAGGAGGTTCGTTACCACAAAAAGCTCAAATGCAACCATGAAACTACAACCACTAAAGTTACACCATCAACAACGGGAAGGTTTTCTTTTTAAAGACCCCCCAGTTCACGTATCAAAATCACGAGTTTCGCGTGCTTTCCTTCTTATGGCTGGTAAGAAATCTTGTTTTGACCAGGTTTGACTCCCATACAAATGTCCCCAAATTGAAAACGAAACATCATTTTAAAGAGCAGCCTGAAGTTGAAGTTGGAGGCATGTGTATGTGGGTCACAACTACCCAGGAAAAACCCAAAGGGGCTTAATCGTGGTGCGTCAGTGTGTCTTTAATTTGACCATTTGTTTTCTTTCTGTTCTCTATTGTTGCTGGTGTTGTGAACCTGAACACCCTTTCACGCCAATTTCTTGCAATATAATCACAATAATTATATATAATAAAAATGCTGTTAAGCAGGGCCTGTATTCACGTCGACATCGTATGAGACTTCATCCTGATATCTTAGAAGTCCTTCTAAACTCCTAGTAAATCCTACCAGTTTAGAAGGACTTCTAAGGTATCACAATGATAAGTTTCACTCTATCTCAATGTGAATACAGGCCCAGGGTAGGATAATAAACATAGCTACCGATGAATAATCTACATTTACCATTAACACAATATTGATGAAGTTTGCAGCGAAGGAAGGGTTCGTGCAGCCAGGAAGCGCAAACAGGGAAGACTTTTTGTTTTCAAGCTAGAAACATCCATTTTGTTCCTTGAATGTCTGAAAGTCACAATCCTAAATGCAGAGAGAATGCTGGAACCACGAGAGGAAGGAAGTCTGGCAGGCAGAAGTGTGCTGTTTCTTCAGACACGTTTCACAACTCGTTCCTGTTCTTCGTTCGGGTCCTCTTGGCGGTTGAGGGGGTTGAAGACAAAAGCTGGTTTTATAATTCTGAAACAGAGAAAACGTCAAGAAAAATGTTAACAAAATAGAGAAATATTATTAGTAATAATTGTGACCCGTCGCCATAAAATGAGTCGTGTTGTCCCTGGCTCACTTACCCCCTAGGGTCAATTTTAGGTGGAAGGGGGTCAAATCACCAATTCTCAGATTTTGACTTATTATTGAACAACTGGTCTTTCTCTACCTCATACAGAAGCGTTGAAGTTTAAGAACAATCCTTTCTGCCTTGAAAGAGTGTTTTCTTCAGAAATATCTGGTGGTTTTGTACACAATTTGAAACTTTCTGGTTGCATTTTATCATTTCGCCGATTCCCTGAGCATACGACTTCAAATCTTCATAACTTTGCAACAAATAGTCCGATTTACAAATGCTTGGTTTGTTGGAAAGCTCTGTTAATGCTAAATACTGATGTGCTAATAATTCAAAAGTGACCCCTGGGACAACAGGACTCAGGTTGTGGTGAAGGGTCACATTTGGGTTTGTTTGTTTGTTCGCTGGTTCATATCAAATAAACAAAGTTATAATTATATTTTAGAGAGGGTGGGGCAGAGAGAGAGAGGGGTGGGGGGATAGAGAGGAGGAGGAGGACGAGAAGGAGGAAGCAGCAACTCTCTTATCAGGAATAAACATTCTATTTTCATGCACCTCTCAGCATCAACAATCTCTCTCTCTCTCTCTCTCTCTCTCTCTCTCTCTCTCTCTCTCTCTCTCTCTCTCTCTCTCTCTCTCTCTCTCTCAGACACACACACACACACACACACACACACACACACACACACACACACACACACACACACACACACACACACACACACACACACACACACACACACGCACACACACACGCACACACGCACGCACACAGAGACAGAGGAACACACACGAATGCACTCCGCACTCTACACTTTTTAATCTTAATTCACTTTAGTTCTAGACTTCTACTCATAAGCCATGATGATCACTAATGACCATATTAACATATCAGCAATGTAGCGTTTTAGCTTTACTAGTGATTCCAAGTGTCCCTTTGAAGAAGAACAAATCACAAAATTAAGCCTTAATTATAGATATATGTAGGAATTCCCCTTCCTAATGGAGACAAGAAAAACACTTGCTGAAAGTGTTCAGTTCGAAAATACAAGTACTCTAACAGGGCTAGCCACACTGCATACGATTTGACCCCAATACGATACGATTGTCACGATGTCTGTGAGTCATGATTCACGTGAAACACTTCCGAATAAAAATAACTCTACTATTTCCGTTCACTGTACTCAAGTGGACTCAATGCAGGAATCAAATGAAAATGTCCGATACAAAAATAAGATATTTTATCAGATTCGTATCAGATTTTTCACTCTAATCCCACGTCAACACCGCATTATACTAGTAATGATGTCACTGTGTTGCCATGGGGAAAGAGTTTTTAAAAAAAGAACAGCGTGTATTTTTATCAATATCAATGCAAAGGCTCTCGACAATCATCACCAACGATGACAGCACGATAAATCGACGACGACG
>CM065702.1:41857041-41867041 GCA_017654935.2 Phymorhynchus buccinoides | reverse complement strand
CCCTCAAGAAGAAAAGTTTTGTTTTACGTCCTCTCGGAATTAACCATGTGGGACATTTCTTTTAGATAAAGTTAAACTTTTATTTAAATACAGTTGAAGGAAAGAGAGAGATTTTTATTTAGTACTTTAGTTTTTAATCGTTTTAAAGTTTTAGTTGAAAGCTACTTAGTTAATTTCACCATGTCTGGCCTGGCCTGCATTTTTTTTTAAAGGGGTTTATTGGAGTAAAATACTTTATTTTTTTTTTTAAATCCTAAGTTAGACTTACTCACTTAGGGGAATGAACTGGGATTAAAATTTCTGGACCACTATTTTTTAAGAACAAGATTTTAAAATTATACAAAAAGGCCTTTGTAAAAAATATTTACATTTGTGTTATAAACAAAATTCTTTTTATTATTAAAAATAGAGATACAAAGATTTTTGGCTACATCGAACTAACAAAAAGGACCGATGCCACAAAATCAAAAAATGTTAGTTATGTTAAAACTATAAATGGTCCCCACCGGACCAGGTTAAAAAGGGATTTTAGTTTTCCTGACCCGCCGGCCTAAAAAAGCTTATTGGCCCGGTCTAGGCAAAATATAAAAGTGGGGGTTTTGTACATAGGGGGTTAATTGGCCATGAGGGGAGGAGGGACGGAGGGGCAAAGTCCTCCCCGCCCCCCCCCCCCCCCCCCCCCCCCCACCCATCCAAGGCCTAAGATCCGATGAAGTGCTTATTTACATTTTTTAGAGCACCTATAAAATTTATGATTAAATGGACAAACGATTCTTTCTTAACCTTACCAAGGGGAGGGAGGGAGAGGGACCCCTCCTCCTCGGGACGGGCAGAGGAGAGACGTAGTCAGGGACCTAGCGTTAAGCGGGGCGACCCTAGGCTTTCCCAACTGGATTATGGGGCAGCACGACTACTACGTTGCAGTTACGTATTTACATAAGGCCTTAGCACAGCCTAAGTACACCTGTATTGATTTTTTAAAAGGAACGGCCCCTCATTTTGTGCAGTTGTTTTTATATTCCACCGCGAGGCGTTGTGTCATACTAATGGGAAAAGAATGCTCCGTGGTCACCGACTTTAGCTTACCAAGGCCACTGGCCACTAGTGATGGAGCAAGACAGTCTTCTGCCCTTCGTTTCCTTCAAAGCCCATGTATTTGGACCAGTCGCGAAGCTGGTCAAGCTTCCAGTGATGTTTGTCGATTTGTGCATTCTGCTTTGGCTTCTTTCTCCAATAATAGTTTTCATTTTTTATCTTTTCGTTAGTCCCCGAGAGAAGCTGGAGGACTATTGGTTTTGTCTGGTCCGTCCGTGCGCACGTCCGTCCATGAGCGTTTTCTTGATAACCGTTCAATGTATTCCAATCAATTTTGGCATACACGATTCACTGAATATCAGCTATCCACTGATTGGTGTAGTTTTATTTCAAGGTCAAGGTCAAGGTCACGAGGTTCGAACCTCAAAACACGTATTCTTTAATATCTAGTCACGTCTTGAACGAATTTCAATGCAGTTGTCTTCACCATGGCTGACTGATTTAGCGTGTTCACGCTCTAGTTGTTGTTGTTAAATTATTCCCTTTATTCCATCATAAGATGTTCAAGTTCAGGTATACTTTACTATCTCAGAACGAGAAATTCATGTTGTGTCATATTACAATGAAACGAATGCTTGCTCATCACCGACTTCGTTCACTTGTGCTGAAACAAGTCGTCTATCCTTCGTTTCCTTCAAACTCCAATTGTCTTGTTCTGTGCATGATGTCTACAACAGTAAATTGTCCATGTGTGTATTGGTTCGTAGGGCTGCAGCTTGTGGGAAGTGTGACTAGCAGTGGCTTGGGGGGTGGGGGGGGGGTCTGAATCCCCAACACCAGCTGTCCTTAGTTCTTCATGGCCGAAAGTGTGGGGGTGTACCCTGGACAAGGCGGCATCTTTACAATAACATTACATCTTAGCTTTCCACAATATCAGTTGTTGCCTGGGGGTAATAGTCGGAAACGAATAACTACACCCATTTACTTTAGCTATGTCTACAATGACTTGCAAACGAAGCCCACATGAACAGCTAACTATTTAGATCTTTGAATAATTCAAATCTCTCTATCTCCCTCTCCCTCTCCCCCCCCACCCTCTCCCTCTCTCTCTCGTATGTGTGTGCGTGTGCAAATATATGCCTGAAGATATGTATGTGCATTCAACCCCCCACCCCCACTCTCTCCGCTTATTTTCGCATCTCGCAGATTACAAAATTCTGCGTAATGTGAAACAAGATTGTCAGGTGGTATTCATTAATCTCTCTCTCTCTCCCTCTCTCCCTCTCTCCCTCCCTCCCTGTCTCTCTCTCTCTCTCTCCCTCTCTCCCCCTCCCCCCCATATAATACGTTACGACAGTGGAATGTTGACCACACAGATACAAGAGTCAGGTGAACTGAGCTATCAGATTATTCGTGTTTTGCCAACATTCACAACACACACTATTCCTTGCATAATACATGCACACACACACACACACACACACACACACACACACACACACACACACACACACACACACACACACACACACACACACTCGCTTTCTTTGTCCATATTTTGTTGTTGTTGTGTGTGCTTATTTCACTTACGGACTGTCGTGTTCACACATACACATCGACATTTTCTCTCTCTGTCTCTCTGTCTCTCTCTTTGTGTTTCTGACTATCTTGCCACCTGCGCCCCCCCCCCCCCCCCCCCCGTCTCTCTCTCTCTTTCCTCACACACACACATACACACATACAGACACACACACATATACATACACACGCACACACATTTCTTAGCACAGAATGTAAAGAGGCTGTCAAAGCTTATTTCTTTATGCTCAATAAAAAATCATTTTGATTTGACTTGACTTGACGTCACACACACACACACACACACACACACACATATATATATATATATATATATGGGGGGGGGGGGGGGGGCTGAAGGAAGGCCCAAAAACACCCAGTCGAACAACTTAAGTTGAAAACTGACG
Organism: Phymorhynchus buccinoides; assembly: GCA_017654935.2. Taxonomy (NCBI): domain Eukaryota; kingdom Metazoa; phylum Mollusca; class Gastropoda; order Neogastropoda; family Raphitomidae; genus Phymorhynchus; species Phymorhynchus buccinoides. The sequence continues at coordinate 41,864,021 of CM065702.1, read as the reverse complement.
TTTAGTGATCTGACAGCTGGGCATGGAAGATCAAGATAGCCGGACAGATGGGTCCGACCGGGACGGAACCAGACCGAAAAGGATGGCTGGAACGAGTGAACGAGTCCACTGAATGAACAACTCATGGTTATATATATATAAATCTACCTAGACCCCCCACACACACACTCCCCAACCCCAGCCCACTCACCGTCACAGAGCAGATCGACAAGCGTGTCCTTCATATCCCCCAGCCGGTCGTAGCTGTCCACGTGGTAGAAGTGATCCCGCGTCGGGTAGTCGCACATCATCATCATCTCGGGCTGCGGCGCTTCCGTCCCGACGGAAATGACGTAAATCTCCACGCCTTTCTTGTCCCGAATCCTCTGAGCCTCCGCCAAGGTGCTTAGCGGATTCTCCAGATTGCCGTCCACGATCAAAACCGCCACTCTCTTCGCTCCCTTCCGCGCGCCGCTTCGGTACCGGAACGCCGTCGTTCTGAGGTCGCGAATTACGGACGCGAAATCGCTGGTGTCGGTGTGCAGAGAATCGATGACGTTGTCCTTGTTCCGGTTGAGGCCGAAGCTTTGAGGAGGGGGAGGTTGGGGGGTTGTTGCGCGGAGGTTCTGGGGGGCGCAGGGGTCCGGGGCGACCAGCCCCATCTGGATTTTGTCCCTGTCGATGTCCATGTCCCCAGCGATGCTCCGCATGAAGCTGAGCGCCTTCTGGGTGTTCTTCTTGCCCGCGTTGACGCTGTCCACCACGAACATCATGTCCGCCTCCTGGCGGGACCCGCAGGCTGCAGCACACACAAAAAGGGGGAGATAAGTTATGATGGTGCAAATGTGGGTACTAGTAGTAGTACTGCTGCTGCTGCTGATGTTGCTACTACTGCTACTACTACTGTCACTACTACTACTGCTGCTACTACTATTACTACAACTACTACTACTACTACTACTGCTGCTGCTACTACTACTGTCGCAACTACTACTGCTACTACTCTTTTTTCAAATGCGTTCTTAGTTTTTGCAATAAGGTCAATAATAAGTCAATGGACTATCTAGAGATAGTCCGTTTTGACTCCAAGCCATCGATAATGCCTTACGGCTTTTACTCTCAAAGACAGACAGTACATAGAACCCTCGAAACAGAACCACGAAGTTCCTTCCAATCAAGCCCATTTTTTGAATGAACAGTTTCCTAAAGGTTTGGATACGAACAAGAAATCATTCATAATTGCTTTTTTTAATGCTTAATCATACACCTATTGTTGACCTTCCACTGCATAATTAAAAATGATTAACGACCATTCGCTTTTAAATAATAAATTATAACGCGAATGTTTGTACTGAGTGATAGGCTCTAAAAAAAAAGTTTAACAATAATTTCATGTCATGAGCGAATTAAATATTGTTTTTCACAAGTCAGACAATGTATTGTCCCAATGACATGAAAATGCACCTGTGGTGGCACGTACAAGATAAACAGTAGTTTTACTGATGAACGAATCATTTCCAAGAGCTAGTTCAATAAGCTTGAATACATTCATTCTACATTGTTCCAGGGACTTGATACCTTCATGATGCATAGTGTTCACAAAAACAGTGCTTAAGACGTTCGCCTGCCAAATGCAATGCGTGACTGCAGCGTGAGTGACCCGGATTCGAATCCCGATCTCGCCTTTTCTTTCTAGTTCCACAGGAAAATCGAACTGACCGACGAGTCCTTCGGATGGGGACCTTAAAGCTAGTCTGACCCGTGCGCTTTACGCACGTAAAAATCCCACGGCAGTTGAAAGTCGGTAAGCGCAGGGAGAAATTCCGCTGCCTGGTATGGCCAAATTGATAGCTAGATTTTTCAAGTACCCACACCCCCTCCTCACCCTGTGCCCCCCAAAATAAATTGGGTAGGCGCTGCACTTGCGGCGACGCGCTCTCCGGGGGAGAGCAGCCCGAATTTCACAGAGATAAGTCTCTAGAGAAAACAAGAAAAACACACTTACGTTGATCTGCGACTGGGTTATCTGTTGGCTCGGCTGCAAAGCAAAACAAGTAAACAACATGAATATTCAACATCACAGCTTCAGCATGTCGATGGATGGATGGATGGATGTAGCCTGTCACTAGATCCATATGTTGTTGTTGTTGTTGACGTAGCCTGGCTAAAAGACTCCAGGGACCATCCCAACAGCCGAAGCACTTGAACACTATGGTACAAATGCATCAGCTAGGAATGAGAACGTTACGTGTGTGACCGTTTGTGATTACCCCGCCACGTGGGCAGCCACACTCCGTCTTCGGGGGAAAACAAATATGAATAGTTAAACAACGGCTGGCTATCTCGTACCTCCCCGCCCCCCCCCCTTCCCCTTGGATTATTCTCTTCAAACTGAAAGAAGTAGACTTTGAGATTGAGGGTCGTAAACATGAGGGGAAGTGTCTAAAGTAGAACTGCCCAACCCAAAACCTTGGTTTCAAAATTAGCTCCAAGTGCACTACAATAAAGCCGGCGTCACACACGCGTAAAATCGTACGTGGATCTGATGCGATTGAGTCACGTGAGTCATGCTTCACGTGAAATACTTCCGTCTAAACATAATTCTGCCATTTTCGCTCACTACGCTCAAGTAAACCCACATTCATGAATTTCGCGTGAATCATGACTCACATCGTCACAATCGCATCGCATTCATATCCGAATCGCATGTAGTGTAGCAGGCCCTTAAAGGGCCAGCCACACGTCAGCTAAAATCGCACGACTGTACGACGCGATTCGATCACGTGGTCTCGAAGCGCAAATCACATTTTGTTCTTGGAGACCTCGTGATCGAATCGTATCATACAGTCGTAGGACTTTAGTGGACGTGTGACTGGTCCTTTAGAGTCGCACAACGGACTCCTCCACCCAAATAGAGCCGAATTGTCTCTGCTTGCTAGAGTTCTAGTCCTACATTTCTTGGCTGCAGTATTGTATTTGTCTGCAGCATACTCACCACTTTGTTTCGCTCGTTCCAACCTCATTCAACGGAAACGTATTCAAGTGATGCGTAAATGTGACATCAATTATGCATAATTATGTTGATTTTTTTATGTCATTCACTCCCTCATACACACCAGTCTTAACCAATTTATGCAAAATGTGAAATGTAGGGTATGCGCACGTGGCTGTGTTTGCAGTGTACATGAAAGCTGGGCTTAAGTTATTTTTTTCTCATGCAAGCCTTTGGAATATGTGACCAAGAACCACGAAAGGGACAGTAAGTGTCAAACTGACCATTCTAAGATAATTACATTCTTGAATACTTCAGACAATTCTCTGTCTAATGATATAAGAACCATTCTTGTATCTCTTTCCGTTCCCGAGTTATGAGCATTTATAAGTAGTCGGGTGAGCGTCGATCATTTTGAGAAAACAGTCTAACAGTCTAGCCTAGCTGTAGAAAATGCATCGACCTACTCGTTTTAAAACACTTATAAGAACCATTTAGAGACCATAGAAAATATTTTCCTTTATAAATATGAAAGATAAGATGTTAGAGAAAACAAAATACCCACAACTCAAAATTGACAACAAATGAGATTTTTGGCTTTGCAAGCCTGTTGTGAGAAACTAGCCCAGCGACTTAATGTCCCTTTCGTGGTGCTGGGTCACATATTTGAGGACTAACAGATGCGACAGTATGCACTGATCCAAGTTTGCTAAGGATATTATAATAACAGACGAACGTCACAGAGTCGTTTTTATCCCGCGTTTGCTTGATGAGTTGCTCCACCTAAACCTCGACATCCTGAATAAGACCATAGAACCATGTTCATACATAGCATTCTGTACTTAGCATTTATCACCAAATAGTAACCTAGGTTCTAAAGTATCTACCCCTAGCAAACTTTCAGGGGCGTACTCGAATACGTCATATACTGGCACTCGTATTGAATTGTATTGAGATTTGAGGCCCGAATAGGTTCCACTGAATATTAGTCAATATTAGTACTCAACGGCAGCAGTGCCTAAGCGATGTTGACTCCATTCTTCATATTAGGGTCATTTCAATGAGATTATTTTGTCCTTTATTAACATATACATTATCACACATGTGGATATGAATTTACAACCGTACCATGGACCGTTAGGCCTATTGTGTCCTTTAAAATATTCATTAGCACATATACATGGATATGGATTTACACACGTACAATACTCAAATGTAATCAAGGTTGTCTCTCTGTGTTTCTTACACGTACGTCTCTGTCTGTCTGTCTCTCCCTTTATCACCGTCGCTCGCTCGCTCTCTCTCTCTCTCTCTCTCTCTCTCTCTCTCTCTCTCTCTCTCTCTCTCTCTCTCCCCCCCTCTCTCTCTCTCCCCTCTCTCTCTCTCTCTCTCTCACCATAACAGGTCTGAAGCACAGCGTCCAGCAGAATGCTATGCAGCTCAGTGAACTCCTGCAGTCTGAACACAGGACTCCTCGGGTCGTGGGGGAGGGGAGGGACGGTGGTGAGCGGAGATGGGAGGAGGGGGTTGTTGTTGTTGTTGTGGAGGGTGTGGGGGTCCCAGGGTCCCTCCTCCCCCCCTCCCTCCCTCATCATCAGTTCGTCCATCATCATCGACACCTCGTTGTCCATGGAGGGAGAGAGGGGTGGGGGTGGGGGGTACAGTCGGTTCGACTGCAACGCACAAAAGAATAGATCTTCAAATTATCCAATGTATTCAAACGAAAATCCAACAAACTGTATGGTTAGAAACGATGTGTATGTGTGTGTATACATAACACACACACACACATAACACGCAGTGAGCATGACTGTGCTTCTGTGTGTAGTAACTCGATATTTCACCTTGACAATATAAACACAAGAGAAAAATGGCGTAAGAAAGAGCATCGTAAAAAGAAATAATAGGCAAACAGTCATTATATACGTACATGCATGCTCGCACGCACGCACACGCACACACGCACACACACACACATGCACACACACGTACGCACGCACACGCGCGCACGCGCACGCACACGCGCACACACACACACACACGCACGCACACGCACACACAGACTTGTTTGTTTCTTTGTTCAGTTTCTCTGTGTTTATTTCCCCTCTCTTCCCCCTTTCTTTATTGTTTGCTACTTTGGAATGTTTAGTTCTTTTGATATTTTTATTTTTTATGGATGGCTGGATGGAAAAAAGGATATAATTTGCTTATTCAATGTTCCATCTGGAAACAAAATGTTGACTTGACTTGACCTGACAAGGACATTGTTGGTTGAACGTTTCTTTGTTTAAAAAATAGACAATGGACGTCAAACATACATTAATATGTAGAGAGCAGGCCTACGCTAGGATAAGCCACTAGGGTCCGTGAATGAATACAGACAATGACGATGATGATGATGATGATGATGATGATGATGATGATGATGATGATGATGATGATGATGATGATGATGATGATGATGAAGATGAAGATGGTGATGAAGATGATGATGATGATGGTGATGGTGATGATGATGATGATGATGAAGATGATGATGATGATGGTGATGGTGATGATGATGATGATGATGATGATGATGATGATGATGATGATGATGATGATGATGATGATGATAATGATGATGATGATGATGATGATGATGGTGGTGGTGATGCTGCTGCTGATGGTGATTGTGATGATGATGATGATGAAGATGATGATGATGAAGATGATGATGGTGATGCTGCTGCTCATGGTGATGATGATGATGATGGTGATGATGAAGATGATGATGATGTAGATGATGATGGTGATGCGGCTGCTGCTGCTGCTGCTGCTGCTGCTGATGATGATGATGATGATGATGATGGTGATGCGGCGGCTGCTGCTGATGATGATGGTGATGCGGCTGCTGCTGATGATGGTGATGGTGACGGTGATGAAGATGACGATTATGATCACCATGATCATGATGATGACGATGACGACGAAGTCTACGACGACGACGACGATTATGATAACGAAGATGACGATGAGGACGACGATAACAATACTCACGCGAGCGGTGTTATCGACGCCAGCGATGATGCTCATCTCCTCGTCGTCGATGTTAGCACCGACGCCGATGACGACGAAAGACAGCCCAGTGTGTCTGGCCTTGAGGGCTTCCTTCTTGGTGCGGTGAATCCTGGAGCTGGAACTGGCCGTTAAAACCACCACCACCTGCGAATGAAGGAGAGAATCAATAATAGGCAAAGCCTTCAAGGTTCACTCGAACAGGAACATGTGGGACAACAACAAACAAAGATTGAGTGGGGTGTCTAAAGTACAAGATTGCCAATAAAATGTTAAAGTACAAATGAAACTATCGTTTCCAAACCAAACCAAACTCTCTTTTTTTCATTCCCTCCTCCTGTGCTTATGCTTGTTGGTGGAAGTGGGGCCTGTTCCTTCCCGGCTGAACTGGGGGGTGTTAATGGTCCTAACCCATTTAGTCCTTTCTCTTTTTATCTATCCCCTCTTCTGTCTAAGGCCCAATGTTTCTTCTCAGGCCTTTCTTCTGGCATAAGTGGTAGAACCTCCCCGGTTCCGTGGCAAAATAATCAAAGTGTTGATTGTGGCCACGCACAGCGAAGAAGACGAAGAATGAATAAACAGTGACAGACAATCCAGTATGTTGTGCCCTCTGCGCTTCTTTTTCGGTGAATCGTGAAGCTAGAACTAGCCGCTAAGACTGCTATTAACGTGAAGAAAGGAAACAATGGACGAATGAAGGATGGAAGGAAGAAACCAGAGAGAAAGACAGAAAGAAAGAATAAATGACGAAAAACAGTCCGGTGTGTCGAGCTTTGCATGCTTCCTTCTGGTTGCAGCGAACACTGAGGCAGTTAATGTGGATCATTTATCTCCCAGTCTCCCTCTGTCTCTGTCTCTCTCTATGTATCTCTCTCTCTCTCTCTCTCTCTCTCACCCTCCCTCGGCCTCCCTCTGTCTATATCTACCTCTCTCTCTCTATCACCCCCCCTCT
>CM065702.1:41834541-41849541 GCA_017654935.2 Phymorhynchus buccinoides | reverse complement strand
GCTTTCAAGCGAAAAAGAAGCGAAAAAAAAAAAAAAAAAAGCAAAAAAAAAAGCATGTGTGTGTGTGTGACTCAGCTTTGGAAATGGGGAATATGCAGTTGAAGGTTAAAGCTAAATTAGAGAGAAAAGACAGAAAGAAAAAGAAGAAAGAAAGAACAAATAATACAGCCACATATAGGAGCGGAAAATGACACACAGACACACGCAAGCACAAACACGCATACAGAGGAGAAAGGAGAGGACAGACAGAGAGAGAGAGAGAGAGAGAGAGAGAGAGAGAGAGAGAGAGAGAGAGAGAGAGAGATAGAGAGGAGAGCGGAACTGAGAGCGATGAGAGCGAGACGAGAGAGAGTTAGAGAGAGGAGAGATTTAGAGAGAGAGATAGAGGTGAGAGCTTGAGAGAGAGAGGAGAGGAGAATGAGATGAGAGAGGAGAGAGAGAGATTCGAGCGCCAGGCGATTGTGAACGTGGAGAGGAGGGTCGCAAAAATATAGATTTGGTATTTTGAGGGGGGAAGACCTACAGGGTGAGAGAGAGAGAGACTGTATGATGCGTGCGAGATGCATAGGTCAGTGCAGTCCTTGTGTTAGAGACGAGGGGAGAGAGAGAGAGAGAGAGAAGGGTTGGTTAGTTAACTCTTCCAAAGAGTGTAAACAAATATTTTTCATCAGAACGACTTGCACAAAGCATTCCAATAAAGACATAGTTCATCGTGTCATATTGCATGTCAAACAAACAAGAATATATTTAATATATTATTTTAATCTGCTGCACATGTTGTAAAAATATGTTCTATTTTAAACGAATGTAAAGTACGTGTTTTTGTATTGGACAATAAAGTTTTGGATTGATTGGATGAATCAATACAATGACAGAAAAGACAACGCTTACCATGGTATAGTCTACATTATAATAAACGAAACATCTTACACATGTCCTGTATCACTTTCTACCAGTGTGGCGCTAGGTCAGAAACTATGGCGACATTGGAGACTCGGCGAGGGGTCAAAGACTACCCAAGACTAGACAACACATAAACGCAAAACAATAGAACCACCAGCGAAAAACAACAATGTTGCGGCGTCAGAGAGTCTAACGCAACATCAACGAATCGACTAATACCGTGCAAAGCGGTGGTGAGGCGGAAAGAGGGGCAGAGACAGAGATACAGACGAAACACAGACACGTCGTCTGCAACAATGCAGGTGACACGGACAAAGATCAACACGCAGAAATAATAAGGAAACACGAATACTGTATAGTAAAACAAACATCCTTGTTTTGGGATGAAACATTCTTGTTGTACGAATCAAACCCGTTGATGACATATTTCAAACAAAAACCGCAATGAATGCAATCAAAAGAAAAAGCAAATGGAAAGAAAGAATTTAAAATTTTAAAACAGAGCGTAAAAACGTTATGTTAACAACAGACGCGCGGCACATTTACACTTTTTTGTTCCTTTACATTTGTCTCTGTCTGTCTCTTTGTCTGTCTATCTGTCTAAGTAATGTCTCTCTTTCCTCTCTCTCTCTCTCTCTCTGTCTCTCTCTCTCTCTCTCTCATCTCTCTGTCTCTGTCTCTCTCCTCTCTCTCTCTCTTGGAATACTCTTCTCAAATCACCATCCTTGTCATAATAAATTCGTCTGCAGTCCTCTCTCTCTCTCTCTCTCTCTCTCCGCTCTTGCTCTCTCTCTCTTCTCTCTCTCTCTCTCTCTCTCTCATCTCTCCTCTCTCTCTCTCTCTCTCCTCTCTCTCTCTCTCTCTCAGGATCTCTCTCTCTCTCTCTCTCTCTCTCGCTATCTCTCAAAGTCCAGATTCGTGCGAATCTCACTCTCTCTCTCTCTCAATCACTATCTCTCTCTTCTTCTCACTTCCTCTCCCTCGTAGTCCAGTCACTATAATAGTCTCTCTCGTTCTCTCTCACTCTTCTCCTGACCCTTTCTCCGCTATTTCTCTCCTCGTCTGCTGGTCTCATCACTATATATCTCATCTCTCTCTCGATCTCTCTCGCTCTCTGTGAGTAAGGACATGCCGCGTCACTGATCCGTCTCTCTGGTCCTCCTTCCCTCCAGCGTACTATCATTTCTCTCTCTCTCTTCCCTCACTATCGTCCTCTCGCTCTCTCTCTCTCTCTCTCTCACTATCTCTCTCTACTCTCTTCACTCACTATTTCCTCTCTCTCTCTCTCTTCACTATACTTTCTCTCAATTCATCTCTCTACTCTTCTTGCTCATCTCGCGCTCGTTCGTCTTCAGGCTCCTCCCTATCTCTCGGGTACTCTCTCGGTCTTCGCAATAGAGCACGTCAGTCGATCGACGAATATTTTAAGGGTCTCGCGGTCGTCATCAGGGGAAAGTAACTCTCAAGCCCTCTCTCACTCTCCTCTCAAGAATCCTCTCTCTCTCTCAGTTGCATCTCTCTCTGTATCTCACTATTTCTCTCTCTCTCTCTCAAACTATCTCTCCTTCTCTCCTCTCTCCTCTCTCTCACTCACTCTCTCTCTCTCTCTCTGTATCTCTCTCTCTCTCTCTCTTTTTCGCTCTTTCTCTTTCTCTCTCTCTCCTCGACTATTTCTCCTCTCTCTCTCTCTCTCTCCTCGGGGCTCTCCCCCACGCCCCCCACATTGATTCGTATCCCTCCTCTCTCCCCACCCTATCTCTCCCCCTCTAACGTGTCCACCTCTCATCGCCTCCTCTCTCGTGCAGTTCCGTCGTCGCTCTCTCGCCTCACATTCATTCATTCGTCTCGTCTCTCTCTCTCTCTCTCTCACCGTTTCGCTATAGAGCACCACACCGATCCTTGTTCCGTTATCGTGGACGTCCAGACCTCTGGCGAAATCTCTGACGAAGCGAATCATCTGCCAGAAATCATCATGGCCCACCGCGTCTGAATTGTCCAAAGCGAAAACTATGTCCACCATCTTGCCCCGGCATTCTGAAAAATAAACATACAGCAATACCTTTGAAATTATCCTGACGACACTGTTATTACCATCATCATCATCATCTGCCAAAAATCGTCATGGTCTATGGCGTCTGAATTGTCCAATGTGAACAGTATATCCACCATCTTGCCTCGACATTCTGAGAGACGTAAAGGTAACTAATATCTTAAACATTTTCATCATAATTATCTTCATCATCATCATCAAAATCTGTCAAAAAATCATCATGGTCTGCGTCGTCTGAATTGTCCTGTGCGAAAACAATGTCCACCATCATTCTCCGACATTCTGAAAGACATACATATTTTTTTTTAAACATCTTCACCATTTTCATCATGTTATCTTCATCATAATCAATTATCTGTCAAAATCATTATCATCATCTGCCCAAAAGGCCCACCGTGTTAAAATTGTCCAGTGCGAACACTATGTCTGCCTTCTGGAACATAAACAGATCATAATATATTTAGTAGTATATTTCCTACCAATAGGGTTTAAACTTCAAGTAGTAGAAATCTCAATTTTAATATGTACTAGAAACGATCGCAAATTCAATCTCTACTAGTAGAGTTTTACACTCTAAAAGGTTTTAAGCTCTACGCTTACATATATAAAAGGCGCGGAGAAACAAAGTTAAAATAGCTCAGGAAATGAAATACGAAGTTGACAACGAGCGAAAAAAACCACCTCGGAATATTCATCATATTCTTTTACAGCCGGTGGTGAAGACATTTCTTACAGAATGAAAATGAAAAATTATGTGGACAAAAGATACAAGCGTGTTTTATTATACAGGCATTGGCGAAAGGCGAACCTATCATTATCTCTCTCACAAATACCTGCACAAAACAATGTACAGGATTTATAAGCTTGTTTACCATGGGCTCACCTCGAGGTCACATTATGAGAGAGAGCGCCGCCTATCTCATCTATATTCTGCCGATCTCGATGACTCTAATCTCTATCTCTGATCCATCTCAGATCGCGAGGTCAGATATAGAGAGAGAGTGCAATCTCTCTCTCATTTTTCCCTCTGTCGCTCTCTCCCCCCCCTCTCTCGCTGACGCTCTTCACCCACTCTACACTGCTCTCTCTCTCTTTTTCCCAACTCCCCGTTAGCCACCTCCGCAAACTCCTGAGACATTTTCTGTGCTCGAAAAAGTAAATTGAATAGCTGAATGTATGATACTTTCTAATGCTGGTCAGTTGACACCATATTGTATAAAATCTGAATGTGATTGATAGAGATCGTTGCCGTTATGAATCCTCTCTACAGCTCGGATACCGTTGTTCGTAACTTAATGTTACACAGCGCGCTATGATTTTACTACATACCACCACAATCTCCGGACTATGCATACCCCGCTTTGCACGTATACGAGTAGCATCGCAGATACGCTATGACACACGATAGATGCATCGTATATCGACCGACACACAGCAGAAGTCAGCACACCGCGGAAACGTACACTAGGACACGCAGCGACAACACCACAACACATATTGGAAAGTCCTACGTACAGCATCGACTACTGGCAAACTACACAAACTTCCCCCAAGATTGTTCAGTCTACCTGAGATTATCGAGGGATATGCCGTCTTTGCCAGATACTGGTAAAGTCCCCGCAAAGTATTACAAGATTTATGTGCAACAGGATGGCTAGGCATAAAGTCAGGGGAAAAGAAGAGAATGATTAGGTTTACTAAATGGTGAGGGTAGTTTAGTCACTTGGTGAAATAGTAGACATAACTGTAAGCATATCTAATTAGATAAAGAGAGATTACTTGGCGGTATAATGGATGCTATTATTGTGATCCATTATCTTACCGCACTTGATAAGTTACACAAGGTACTATATTATTTCTATCAAACTAGATGCCGTAAGCCTAATCGAGATAAACGCAATGACCAGTTAACTTGTCAATATTTTATTAGACGGTGGATGAGTAATCTATGAGCGACATGTTGTACCAGATGAGGGTAGTAGTCTGGACGCTACACTAGAACTTGTATGAGTTGTAAAGATATGGATAGTATAGATCAGTTCAGATTTCAAGATTTCTTGTGTCTAAATAAAGTTTATCGCTATTATTATGGACTAGTTTAAAAGTATAATCACCAAAACAAACTCAGCTATTTGCGTCTCCGTCTAAAAATCTTACTACACCACGAACGATACGTGTCTCTGAATCTCGACCTGTCATTCTCATATTTTATATAGTGACCGTGTCGAATAATAGGTATGTCTCTTTTAGTCAAGATATACCTCAAAGGCACACTTTGTCACCAAGGAAGAATTTCCTGCATTGTTCGTATTTTTTTCATTCTTTCCTTCACAAGTCTCTTCTGGGGGTTTTCTTTGTTTTGTTTGGAAAATCTCCCCTCCCCCTCTTCCACAAAAGCCCTGAACGTAAGGATGTCTGAAACGAACATTCCAAAGGTCCAATGATTATTGTCATTTACATAATAGTTTGTATTTCTGGTTTGGTTGGGTTTTTGCCTTTTAGTCATTCTATTCATTGTAATAACAGTGTGTGTCTGTCAGCGTTATTGTGTGCATTCTTTTGCAAAAGGACATGTCATTGTTGGTACTTGAATAGGTCTGATGAGGGGTATGGATGTCTGTCCTGTCTTGAGAGGGAGATGAGATTTCTGTTTTCTTGCTACCCCCCCCCACCCCCCCCCCCCCCCTATCCCCCTCTCTCCTCTCTCTCTCTCTCTTTGAAGAGATCTGTCTGTGTCATCCTTCCAAATGGGGCGATGCCTTTTTGGGAATAAAACATTGTCATTGTCTCTCTCACTCTCTCTGTATTTCGCTCTCTCTCTCTCTCTTCTCTCTCTCTCTCTCTCTCTCTCTCTTTCTCCTCTCTCTCTCTCTCTCTCTCTTCTCTCTCTCTCTCTCTCTCTTTTCTCTCTCTCTCTCTCTCTCTCTCCTCCCTCTCTCTCTCCCCTCGATCTCTCTCTTCTCTCCTCCTTTCTCTCTTATCTCTCTCTCTCTCTCTCTCTCTCTCTCTCTCTCTGACAGACATTTTTTGAGTTAAGAAGCAGTTTTGAATGTCACCTTTTGTGTGTATATTCCTTTGCCCACAAATGCAGGCCATTTAGGGTACCCCCTCATCTCTCTCTCATTACTGCCTTATCTATTCACAGTTTTCCTGCCCCCCCCCCCCCCCTCTCTAATTCCCAGCCTGTCTCTGTCTCTGGCTACACAGCCACTGCCTCCCCTCCCCACCTCTCGCAGTCTCCATCTCTATCTCTGTCCCCCCCCCCCCTTTCTCTTCTCTCTCTAAAGGTTCTACTATTATGTCAAGATCAGTGTCCATTTTCTATGTCCTCTCTGTCTCTGTCTCTCTCCCTCTCCCTCTCTCTCTCTCTCACACACACACACACACACACACACACACACACACACAAAACACACACAGATCTTCACAACACACACACACACACACACACACAACACCACACACACACACACACACACACACACACACACACACACACACACACACACACACACTCACACACACAACGGCGATAGTATACGCTACGTTTTGGCTGTGCATTTTTCTTCTGTTAGTTTGTTTGTGTTTTTTGGTCCTTACAATGTCTTTACAATGTCTTTACAATGTGCAAAGTCGGTTGGAAATAATCTGGGATTTGTTTCTCTAGATCATTGGTATCTGTTTGAAAAGACAACGTCCTTGACTGTTGTATAAGAAGAACGCCCCTTTTCCTTCTTAATCTTCTTTGCTGCCTTCACTGAGGGAAGGGGTGATTACGATGTCTTTGTCATGGTGGTGTCATCATCCTGTCCATCTCCAATCCCCCATCCTCCTCCTGATTCATAGAACAACATCCCTCAGGCAGTCACGTGGCAGCAGACAATGCACGTGGGATGGGGGTAACAAGAGGGGAGGGGGAGGGGGGCAATATAGAGGAAGGAGGAAAGAAGAGGGACAGTGGGGGTAGCACAACAAAAGAAAACCTTCTTCTTCTTCTTCTTTCCAATTGGGGATGTTTATCCTGCCCCACGCCCAAAGTCTTCGTTTCGACTGCTATTGGCGCGCAGGATGTATGCTATGTGAGTTCGTGTCATCCATTCCACCGGCACAACACGGCCTACTGGTTCCGAATAGTAGGATGGGCTTTAACGTGCGCGCAAGATCTTGTGCGTGCGTTCGCGCATGGGACCTCGGTTTTATGTCTCATTCCAAGGACCAGGAAACAGGAGTAATTATACTCTTTCTGCAGCTGCATGATTGGGGCTGTGGCATCTTTTGTGGCATTTTATTTTTTGTTTAAAAAACCCCATTCACAGCAGCATTTTGACCATTGTAAAGTCATGCTGTATTTTGTCATGTTTAATTCATATGGGAAGGGGGAAGGGTTACTTATTTCTTTATTTTTAATCGTAATCTCATAACAATTTCTAGAACAATGACCCTTTCTCCACACGCATCAACATTACACACTGCATGCTTGGTATTTTTACGCTTGTCGTAGACGATTTGATTTAGTAAGGGAGGGAGGTATTTAAAGAGATTGGCAAAAGACAGCGTCCCCTGAAACATCGTATAATAAGGTAGGGGGGGGGGGGATAATATTTTCGTTTTATCTCGTTTCGCTATTTCCAATGCCATCATTTTCTTCTCTAACTGCACTCCAGGTTTTCTTGGCGTGTCTTGAACAAACAGTACCCTGAATGCCTTCAGGCCATCACGTGCAAATAGACAATACCAACTGGGTGGGGGTGGGAGGGGGTGGATCAGCGAAGACGAGAGGGAGAGAGGAAGGGGTAGAGGGGGAGAGAGAGTGAGAGAGAGAGAGAGTGAGAGAGAGATTGAGAGGAGAGAGAGAGAGGAGAGAGAGAGAGAGAGAGAGAGAGAGAGGGAGAGAGAGAGCGAGAGAGAGAGTGAGAGAGAGAGAGGAGAGAGAGAGAGAGAGAGAGAGAGAGAGAGAGAGAGTGAGAGAGAGAGAGGAGAGAGAGAGAGAAGGAGCAGAGAGAGAGATAGAGAGAGAGAGAGAGAGAGAGGGAGAGACGGGAGAGAGAGAGAGAGAGAGAGAGAGAGAGAGAGAGAGAGATCGAGGAGATGAGAGAGAGAGAGAGAGAGAGAGAGAGAGAGATCAACTTGAAGAAATCCCAAGTATGTTTTTGTAAGGCGGCAGCGGGGATCGAGGGGTTGGGAGATGAGAAGAAAGGGGGCAGGCGGGCGGGGCGAGGGGGGGGGGGGGGTGGGTACTTATAAAAATCAGGCGTGTAATCATGGGTGCGTCTTAGACCGTCAACACGGGTAGTAGTATGTAAATTAGAATAAACTCCCCAAATGATTGGCTGCTTAGCGTAATTTACGTACTCCTACCCGTGTTGATTGTCTCTTAAGACGTACCCGTGATGACACGCCCAGACGGGTGGAGGTCAACATGAAGGAAAAGGAAAGGTTCTAGAGAGACGGGAAGAAGGAAGAAAGGAGATAAAAGGAAAGATAAAGAAAGGAAGAAAGGGGCGTCGCAGAAAGAAGAGATACAAATGGGGGTCTAAGGAGTTAAAAAAAAAAAAAAATTACAAATGCAGAAATGGGGGTAGGGGGAGGGGGGGTGATGACACAAGGTTGCTTGACCAGACCAGCCGTCAAGACAAGGTCCAACTGGGCAGTCTAAGCTCCTTGCAGTCTAGCAACAATAAGCAGCAGAGACTTACAAATAATACAACGTACGTCCTCTACACTGTGAAGCTGCTTATCCACAATTAGCAGGCAAATGCCTACAGCGCGCAATCTAAACTTGCCATCTCGCTTTTCGTTAGTTGGCATAGATGCTTATCTGACGCATACGTTCCACTCCAATCTCTCTCTCTCTCTCTCTCTCTCGCTCAGTCTCTGAAAGCAGAAGCGAGAGATCTCTCTCTCTCGTCTATTCTCTCTTATCTATCTGAGTGCTGTCTTTCTCCCTCTCTCTCCCCATCTCTCTCTCTCCCCTCTCCCCCCCCCTTCCTCTCTCCCCCCCTGCTTCTCTCTCTCTCTCTCTCTCTTTCATGTGCCAATTTGTGTTCCATTTTCTGTGCTTGATGCATGGTATGAATGTGTGAGATGAGAGGGCAAGGTGTAAAGAAGCTATTGTAGCTTATCCTTTTTACCCTCAATAAAACATTCGTATTCGTATTCGTATTACCGAACCAACAAAACAAACACCCCCACCAACAACAAAAAAAAAAAAATCTCTCTCTCTCTCTCTTGATCTCTTGTATGAGAGTTCAATCCCCTTGAAATGAACTTGTATGAGTTTACTCAATACAATTCCATTGTTCATTGGTCTCTCTCTCTCTCTCATCTCTCCTCTCTCTCTCTCTCTCTCTCTCTCTCTCTCTCTCCCTGCTCTCTCTTCTCTCTCTCTTCTCTCTCTCCCCACTCTTCTCTCTCGTCTCTCTCTCTCTCTCTCTGTGTCTCTCTCTCAAAGGTCCACCTTCGTTTGTTGTTGGTGTTTTGGGGGGTCAGATTTGAAGAGAGAGAGAGAGAGAGGAGAGAGAGAGAGAGAGAGGAGAGAGAGAGAGAGAGGAGAGAGAGAGAGAGAGAGAGGCAGAGAGACAGAGATAGACAGATAAACAGACACACATACAAGAGACAGATACAAACACAAAACACAAAACACACACACACACACACATACACACACACGGGGAGAGAGAGAGAGTTAGAGAGAGAGAGAGAGAGAGAGAGAGTAGGCGAGTCGGAGAGAGAGAGAGAGAGTTAGAGTATTGGGGGGGGGGGAGGGGGGAGGGGGAGTTTAGAGAGAGACAGACAGACAGCAGACACAGAGGAGACACAGTAGAGAGGAGACAGAGAGAGAGAGAGAGAGAGAGTAGTAGTAGAGAGAGAGTAGAGAGAGAGACTATGAGAGAGAGAGAGAGAGAGAGAAGACAGAGACGAGAGAGAGTAGAGAGAGAGAGAGAGAGAGAGAGAGGATTGGAGAGAGAGAGAGAGAGAGGAAGAGAGAGGAGTAGATAGTAGGAAAGAGAGAGAGAGAGAGAGAGACAAAGAGAGAGAGATGAGAGAGAGTGAGGGGAGTGAGAGAGAGGAGAAGAGAGAGAGAGAGAGAGAGAGACAAAGAGAGAGAGACAAAGAGAGATGTAGAGAGCGAGAGAGGTTAGAGAGAGAGAGAGAGAGAGAGAGAGAGAGAGAGAGAGAGGTAGAGAGTTAGACAAAAGAGAGAGAAGGAGAGAGAGAGAAAGAGAACATTGCCACAAAAAAATAAAAACAGTTTGAAAATAAAATAGTGAGGAAGGCGAAAAGAAAAAATAACATGTAAAATACAATCTTTTCAGCTGAGAAACCACGTAATCCAATATAAGTCCACAGAGAGCAGCCATTTGCTTGAATGCATTCAACCGAAAATCCAAATAAGAAACATTGTTAAGATTAGTAATCCCCTCTTCCTCTCTCGTTCTCGCTCTGTCACTCTCTGTCACTCTCTGTCTCTCTGTGTCTTTCTTGGTCTCTATTATCACTTTGTCTCTGCGTGTTTCTATGTCTCTACTATGTCTGTCTCTGTCTGCCTGTCTGTCTTCTCTGGTTTCCTCCCTCTCACATTCTCTACTTCATCTCTCTCTCTGCCTTTTTTCCTCTGTCTTCCTCCCTCTCTCGCGTTCTCCTGCCCCCCCCCCCCCACCCCCCCCCCTCCCCCCCCCCCCCCCCCCTCCCCCTCTCTCCTCTCCGCTCTCTCTCTCTCTTCTCTCCTCTCTCTCTCTCTCTCTCTCTCTCTCTCTCTCTCTCTCTCTTCTCTCTAAATACATTTTTTTCAGTTCTCTGTCTGTCTCTGTCTCTGTCTCTCTCTCTCTGAGTATCTGTTCGCTTCTATTGTCTTTATACTTCTGTAAATTATATGAACATTTAAGAATCTAAAAACAAGGAGTTTTGCCATGCCTTACTATTTCACATTACATTCACACAACAAACACACCCACATTGCACAGACAGACAAACAGGAACGCATTGGCATACACACAGAAACACCCCCCAAAAAGCATCCAAAAATGGTATATTCAAAATTAATCCCCCCACCCACCCACACACCCACACACTCACTCACGTTCTTTACAACCAAAACATACTAGTAGGCCTACTAGAAACCACAGGACGTCTGGAATGCAATTTTTTGTCTCAAGGACAGCACATTTCTTCGTCAGTCTTATTCTTTTGTTTTAGGGCGAAGGAAAGTTGAAAACAAAAAAAAACAAGTGCAACGCCGAGCGGCTGCAAAGTCCCCTCGCAGCATCGCCGAGCTACTCCAAAATCGGAATGTGTCGGTTGTACACATACATAAAAAACGCATCAAAAAAACAGCACGTAACTACATAAAAAGGCATCAAAAACAGCACACGTAACTGAATAGTTTCTTTATATATAGCCTTGGGGTTCGGACCCGTGATTTGAGCGCGCGCGATCATGCGCAACCACACACGCGGGCGCACAGAAAAATTCATGACAACTGTGTTATAGACCATTCATCAAGAAAATGTTGTGAAAAAAAAACTGCATTAAAATACATGCAAAACTTCGCGAGATATTAGCGATTATGTGTTTCGGGTGTTTGAACCCCCGTAACTGGCGCGACCTTGACCTTAATGTAAAACTAAATACATCAGTGGATAGCTTGCATCTTGGCAAACTACTAAAAAACTACTATACCAAATTTGATGATGATAGACTGAATCGTTTTTGAGAAAAACGGACGAATAGCCGGACGGACGGAGGCACGCCGGACGGACGGACGGACACCGGACGGACACCGGACGGACGGACCAGACAAAAACAATAGCTCCCCGAACCTTCGGCTCGGGGACTAACAAAGACTTTGGATGTTGGGATCTGGGAGGCTTACTTGTGAGTAGTGGAATTATTTTCTCGGCGTTCGGCCTAATGTAAAGCCTGTTTATGGAGATACATGGCATTTCACTTAGACTGAAGCCAGACAAACACTGTCTTCTAGTATCGAGGAGGGGTGACCAAGGAACTGAGAGCAGAGAGGAGAGAGAGAGAGAGAGAGAGAGAGGAGAGAGAGAGAGAGAGAGAGAGAGAGAGAAGAGAGAGAGAGAGAGAGAGAGAGAGAGAGAGAGGTGTTTGCATGCAACATAGAGAGAGAGAGGGGTCTTCACATGCAACTTAGATAATATTGCTGTACTCAATATCTATGTTCTTTAGAGACAAGAATGTCCTCTTTAAATTGACAAGAAACATTGCCGATCTTTTAAAAAAACCCTCTACCATTCTATTATATTGGCCATAGGGTTAGAGCAAAGCTCAGTTTAACGCCCAGGACCAGCGCTTTGTAAACACCCACGTAACACTAACATAAGATAACTAAGCAATGGAGTGGTGTAGAATTAGTTTTGCCACGGTTGTCATGCCACTAACACAACATACTAAATCGCCATGTCTAAATTGAATTACTTAGTCACACGCACACACAACGCATTTTCCGCAGCATGGTCCTGATTTCACGCTAGTCGCTCAGGGAGGACACGACATACCATGCCTCCCAGTAGGGATGTTTACAGAGACAGTGGCTCCACATAGTCATGGAATATGAGTAGCAGAACGTCCTTGGTGGATTCCAGACTCAGTGGAGAAGTATGCGCGAACTTGTATGGGATCATAGCATATTAGTCAAACACTTTAACCCTCCCCGTGCCCCGTGGGTGTGGTTGCACCCATACTTTAACCCTTCCCGCGCCCCGTGGGTGTGGTTGCACCCATACTTTAACCCTTCCCGCACCCCGTGGGTGTGGTTGCACCATACTTTAACCCTTCCCGTACCCCGTGGGTGTGGTTGCACCCATACTTTTACTTTTTGCTTCATATTTTCAAAACCGTTCATTGAATCTTCCTGAAATGTTACGACTTTGTCAATGAAAGATTCGAGCCTGTGCACCCTACAAATCAAGCATTGGGGTTGAAAAACAAGCGAGTCAATAAACAACAAAGTCGTCGTTTAAGAATAAGAGGTTATGTATAAGCATGTAGTGTCCATGGGTATTTGTACAGACTGTTGTTTAGACTACAATAAAGCCTTTAAGCCAGAGCCAGAGCTAGAGTCTATACATAGGCTTTGCTTTAAGCAGTCTTCAATCGCTGGTTAAAACTTCCAGAATGTTGTTTTGGCTTCAACATAACCACGTACACAAGGCCGTACAGGGATCTACTGAGTTTCTGTTGGCAGCTGAAGTCCCAGACTTTCCCTTGTAGGACTGGATCCTCAATCGTGTTTATTTACATACCAAGGTTTTGATTTAATTCACCGAAGAGTATACTGTATATTGGTTTACAACTAATGCTTCTACGCTGCTATACTACGGCATCTCTCTCTATCTATCTCTCTCTCTCTCTCTCTCTCTCTCTCTCTCTCTCTTTCTCTCTTATGCCCGTTATATCCCGAAAAACAAGTGTACGAAATTTGATCATAGTTATCAGTTAACTCATCACTGTGACTTCTTACATACCCCCACCCCCCTTTGTCTCTCTCTTCTAGCTCTCTCTTCCTCCCCCACACCCCCTCTATCTCTCATACACACACACGCGCGCGCGCATACACACACACTTGCACACACAGTGAGCGACTACTTCCTTGAAACCCATCTCTGTAATTTGATCAGCTGTATCAGGGAACTCATCACAGCCGCTCCAAACGTAACGGACTGACTTGCTTTGAAGGCAGAGGTCTAAGGGCAGAGGTCGCTGACCTTAGGTGAAGAAGCAATGCAGGTCGGCTTTCCTGGTGATGTTTTCACCAAATCATCTGCATAACGTCCCCCGTGTGGGTACCGGGGGGTCTTTTGTACAAATAGTTATCCCACCTTCTGGAAGTTCTGTACTTGTAACTTCCTCTAATTCTGTCATTCTCTTTGACTCTGCCTATTCCCTTTGCTTACTGTCATCTGCTATCTTTCTATCTTACTGGTCCATTCTCCTGCCTTTTTTTCCTATACATTCTTACAAATATTTTTCCAGCCGAAGTCGGACATGCTGGGCCTATTTCTCAGTTAGGCGCATAACGGCAGCATGACGCATCTGCGCTCATATGACAGGAAACTGTCTGAGCGAACGAAGAAGAAGATCTACATAACTCAAAGATTGGAGACAGAACCAACCTCTGCCAAGGACGACTCTTCAGGCCAGCATACGGCTTTGAGTCTAAAAGGTCTGTGTACACGTTTACACTATTCACAAAATATCTCTATTTCCTCGTGGCAACACGGTGCTAGACCACTCATAGTATGACTTACAACTCAACTGTGTTGACATGGGAAAATAGGGAAAATGTTAACGTGTACGCAGACCTTAAAGGGACACCCTGACGGATGAGTTTTTGCAAGAAACACGTCGAGGTCACCAGAAAGAATCGAAACACTCATTTTGCTCTGGTTTCCTAAAAATCAAACCGTCAAAACGGCGATTCCTCCTTGGCGGAGTTGCCGGAGAGATAAGCCATTTTGGACAGGATGGGTGGAGGCCACTGAGAGTGGTTGAAGTTTCTTCTTCTTTGTAGTGCAGTAAAAAATGGAGCTATTTTCTTTGTTGTGAGCGAAACTCGTTTTGTTAAACTGTAAAAAATGAAAACAATGTTTGTATTGTGGACATTTCGTGATTTGGTCTAAGCGACTCAGGCGGCCATTAGAAAAGAGAAGGCCTTCTCTTTCAGTGAAATAATTTGACTTCCAGCACCTCCGCCAATGATGAATCGCCAATTTGACGGTTTGATTTCTAGGAAACCAGAGCAAAGTGAGTGTTGCGATCTCTGTAAATGGTGTTTACATGGTGATCTCGATGTGTTTCTTGCAAAACCTCACCCGTCAGGGTCCACCTTTAATCATCAGGGACAGTTAGTTTAGTTTGACCTTGGGCATAACTGTCCTATGTGGATTATGTTAGTAGATTATCTACGGATCTATGTGATAAAAGTACGCTAATTGCACTGGGCGCACTTTTAATTCACTAAGCACAAATGGCCTCTACTGAGGCACCACTGTTTGTTTGCAAAGCATTTGGGAAGTAATTAG
>CM065702.1:41812041-41817041 GCA_017654935.2 Phymorhynchus buccinoides | reverse complement strand
CTCTCTGTGTGTGTGTGTGTGTGTGTGTGTGTGTGCCCCCCCCCCCTTCTCTCTCTCTCTCTCTCTCTCTGTTCCCCCCCCCCTTCTCTCTCTCTCTCTCTCTCTCTCTCTCTCTCTCTCTCTCTCTCTCTGTTCCCCCCCCCTTCTCTCTCTCTCTGTCTCTCTCGCTTTATATCTCTCAGTCTGTCTCTTTCTCCCCCCACCCTCTATCTCAATCTCTCTGTATGTCTCTCTCTTCTTCTCTCTCGGCTCTCTCTCTCTGTCTATTGTTCTCCCCCCCATCTCTCTCTCTCTCTCTCTCTCTCTCTCTCTCTCTCTCTCTCTCTCTCTCTCTCTCTCTCTCTCTCTCTCTCTCTCTCTCTCTCTCTCTTTTGTGTAGAACTTAAAACCTGCACTTCACATAACAGTGCACAATAAAGGCACACGAAAATCGCCAAGCGTTTTTCAAAAGCCTATGGACGAATAGTAATAGTAATAATAATAATAATAATAATAATAATAATAATAATAATACGCTTTTTTGGCGTATTTTATGCATTCAGTCATTCATTGCAGACGTGTTTTCTGCATTCTTCCGTATTCCTTGAAGGTGGACCCTGACGGATGAGTTCTTGCAAGAAACACGTCGAGATCACCAGAAAGACAGTCTTTTCAAGTATCAGAATGTTCACGCACTTTGCTGTTTTCCTAGAAATTAAACCGTCAAAACGGCGATTCCTCCTTGGCGGAGATGCCGGTGAGAGCAGCCATTTTGGATGGGGTGGGTGGAGGTCACTCATTGTGGTTGAAGCGGTTGTTGTTTTTTTGTAGTGCAGTAAAAAATAAAAAAAAGGAGCTATTTCCTTTGTTGCGAGCAAAACTCCTTTAAATAAACTGTATAAAATTAAAATATAAATAAATAAAAGGCTTGTATTGTGAAAATGTCGTGCAAACGATTTGGCGGCCATTAGAAAAGAGACGGCACACGCCTTCTCTTTGGGCGCAATAATTTGACTTCCAGTACCTCCGCCATGGAGGAATCGCCGATTTGACGGTTTGATTTATAGGAAACCAGAGCAAAGTGAGTGTTGCAATCTCTGTAAAGGGTGTTTTCCTGGTGATCTCGACGTGTTTCTTACAAAATCTCATTCGTCAGGGTGCCCCTTTAAAGACATATTACATCCATTCATTCCTTTACTGATTTTTTTTTTTTAATGTATTCAGTCATTGAATGGGTTTTGCATTCATTCCTTCATTCATTCACTGAAGTGAACCTGCTGAAGAGGCATAATTTATGTGTCAGGTTTAGTAAACACAGGGAGTAGAAAACTGGTAGTGCAGGTTATTTCACCAAATGCCCACTATGATAGGAATCAACAGCCATGAATCAATTCTGACAACCCAGTTAGACAGGTTATCTGAAAATATGTCTGTCTGTCTGTCCTCTCTCTCTCTCTCTCTGTCTCTCTCTCTCTCTGTCTGTCTGTCTCTCTCTCTCTCTCTCTCTCTCTGTCTGTCCTCTCTCTCTCTCTGTCTCTCTCTCTCTCTGTCTCTCTCTCTCTCTCTCTCTCTCTCTCTCTCTCTCTCTGTCTGTCTGTCTGTCTCTCTCTCTCTCTCTTTCTCTCTCTCTCCCCTCTCTCTCTCTCCCTCTCTCTCTTTCTCTCTCTCTCTCCCCCCCTCTCTCTTATTTCCATCTTATCTATTACTTTTTTTCTTATTTAAAGTGCTATTATTCTGTATAAAATGCATCATTTGTCTAATAATTGGGTTTTTTTCCTTTCTATTTCAATTCAAACCACCAATTCAAATCAACCATTGCTCATATTTGTTCACATCTGCTTTTAATCTGCTTCTTTTTTATTTATCTTTTTCAATTATTTCATGTGCTCATTTTTGTCATCTTTTGTTCATTCGTCTGACGTGATTGTTGTTGTTGTTTTATCATTTATTTCAAATTTTATTTGCCTGATGCATGGTGTGTGTGAGAGAGAGGGCCATATGCAAAGAAGCTATTGTAGCTTATCCTTTTTACCCTAAAAACCCCATTCATGTTCGTACTCTCTCTCTCTCTCTCTCTCTCTCTCTCTCTCTCTCTCTCTCTCTCTCTCTCTCTCTCTCTCTCTCTGGACTTAAGTACTTCAATGCGCATGCATGGCTTTTGTGTATGTGTATTGTTGTGTGTGACATACACATAATATTATGTGTGTCCAGTCTTGTTTATCAATGTCTAATCTTTGCAATATGTTCCGCGCTAACAAGAAAACAACACAACTTCAATTGAGTAAATTCATAAAGCAGGCAAAAATCGTTTAAATACATTTCATGCGAATAATTTATTTACTTCCAAAAGCATACATTTGTGATTCTGACAAATGATTATGTGAAACGTCATTTCTAATCTCAAAATGTGTTTCCTTTCTTATTACCGTGTGATGATGTGGCCCAATGTATCATGTCTGTTTTGTGTTGTATCCTCCACACCCCAGGAGGGGGGAAAGGATTAACCCTTTCACCGCCAGCCATATTTCAGTCAAAAATGTCCATTAAATTTACCTGGATAGAGAACAAAATCCATCTGCAGTATTGGGGATTCTTCTGTGACCTATATAAAATAAGGTCTATCCTTACTTCCCCAAACTTAGACAATAGGGTCTTCGGATAATGGACCCCAATTTGATGCCTTTTAGTGACATAGGTGTTAAATCACAGTGGTGCTAAAATGCAACTTTGGCGGCGAAAGGGTTAACAGTATCTTGAATCTTGAATCGTGTGTACGCTATCTTTTCATGTCATTGTAGGTCCTATTCCAAATGTTATAATTAGTCAAAAGAAGTCTCAATGTACAAAATAAAGCTCTACAAATTGAGATTGTTTAAGACCCTTTCAATAGCAGTAAAAGTGGAGATCTGGGATTATTCAATCTAAGAAATGTAACGATAGTAATTTTACATGAAATGTTACGTGAGGTCAAATGCATGGAGTGCAATAAAATATTTGTTGGGAGAGAAATCAAAACAACAATAAATAAACCACCTTAAATTACTATGTAAACAATACTAAATAAACCACCTTAAATTACTATGTAAACAAAACTAAAAAAAACAACTTAAAATACTATGTAAACAAACCTAAATAAACCTAATTAAAATACTGTGTAAACAAAACTAAATAAACTAACTTAAAATACTGTGTAAACAAAACTAAATAAACCAAATTAAAATACTGTGTAAACAAAACTAATTAAAGTAAAACAAATGATACATCCCAGACCGGTCCAGCAGGTCACACAATGTGCATCGCTAACTGTCGATCATGTATTAACCCTCTCGCTAACAATGTGCCATCCAGACTGGTCCAGCAGGTCACACAATGTGCATCGCTAACTGTCGATCATGTATTAACCCTCTCGCTAACAATGTGCCATCCAGACCGGTCCAGCAGGTCACACAATGTGCATCGCTAACTGTCGATCATGTATTAACCCTCTCGCTAACAATGTGCCATCCAGACCGGTCCAGCAGGTCACACAATGTGCATCGCTAACTGTCGATCATGTATTAACCCTCTCGCTAACAATGTGCCATCCAGACCGGTCCAGCAGGTCACACAATGTGCATCGCTAACTGTCGATCATGTATTAACCCTCTCGCTAACAATGTGCCATCCAGACTGGTCCAGCAGGTCACACAATGTGCATCGCTAACTGTCGATCATGTATTAACCCTCTCGCTAACAATGTGCCATCCAGACTGGTCCAGCAGGTCACACAATGTACATCGCTAACTGTCGATCATGTATTAACCCTCTCGCTAACAATGTGCCATCCAGACCGGTCCAGCAGGTCACACAATGTGCATCGCTAACTGTCGATCATGTATTAACCCTCTCGCTAACAATGTGCCATCCAGACTGGTCCAGCAGGTCACACAATGTGCATCGCTAACTGTCGATCATGTATTAACCCTCTCGCTAACAATGTGCCATCCAGACTGGTCCAGCAGGTCACACAATGTACATCGCTAACTCTCGATCATGTATTAACCCTCTCGCTAACAATGTGCCATCCAGACTGGTCCAGCAGGTCACACAATGTACATCGCTAACTCTCGATCATGTATTAACCCTCTCGCTAACAATGTGCCATTTATGCACCACAATGGTGTCACACCCGTGTCACTAAAGGGCATCAAATCAGGGCCTGTTACCCGAAGACCTTCTTTTTTTTATATTGGGACGTAAGGACCGGCCTAATGTTAGAGGAATTCCCAATATTACAGATACATTGGGACGCAAGGGCCGGCCTAAGGACCGGCCTAATGTTAGAGGAATTCCCAATATTACAGATACATTGGGAGGCGTAAGGACCGGCCTAATGTCAGAGGAATTCCCAATATTACAGATACATTGGGAGGCAAGGACCGGCCTAATGTTCCCAGAGGAATTCCCAATATTACAGATACATTGGGAGGCAAGGACCGGCCTAATGTCAGAGGAATTCCCAATATTACAGATACATTGGGAGGCAAGGACCGGCCTAATGTCAGAGGAATTCCCAATATTACAGATACATTGGGAGGCAAGGGCCGGCCTAATGTCAGAGGAATTCCCAACATTACAGATACATTGGGAGGCAAGGGCCGGCCTAATGTCAGAGGAATTCCCAACATTACAGATACATTGGGAGGCAAGGACCGGCCTAATGTCAGAGGAATTCCCAATATTACAGATACATTGGTTTTCTCTACCCAGTTCAGTGGAATGGTATTTTGGGCTGAACAAAATATCTGGCTGCGAAAGGGTTAAGGTGTTAGAGATTAATGACGTGACTGATGACATCAGCAGTGAGAGGGTAGCAACATCCAGGTGCTGCGTGATTTCTTGTTTAATTAAAAGATGCAGTAAAGATAATACATGCTCATCCCATTTTGCAAGGCCGACTTTAATATGCCTCGTTTATGTTTCTAAGCTGAATGCATAGCTGAGGCATCAAGAATGCTTTTGATGGTGATGGGACTTTGAAA
>CM065702.1:41794541-41802041 GCA_017654935.2 Phymorhynchus buccinoides | reverse complement strand
TCTCTCTCTCTCTCTCACCCTCTCTCTCGCCTCTCTCTCTCCCTCTCTCTCGCTCTCTCTCTTCTCCCTCTCTCTCCCTCTCTCTCTCTCCTCTTCGTCTCTGCCTCTCCTCTCTCTCTCATCTCTCTCCGCACATCAACTCTCTCTCAGCCTCTCTCTCCACCCCCCTCTCTCTCTCCCTCTCCTTCTCTCCCACCTCCTCTCCCCTCTCCACTCTCCCTACTCATCTCTCGTCTCCAATCCTCTCTCCTCCTCTCTCTCCTCTCTGTTGCTCTTCTCTCATTCCTCATCTCTCCTCTCTCCTCCCAAAGTCATCTCTCTCGTCTCTCCTCTCTTTCCTCTTCCCGCTCTCTCTTCTTTCTCTCTCTCTCCTCATCTCTCTCTCTCTCTCTCTCTCTCTCTCCCTCTCTCTATCTTTCTCTCCTCTCTCTCTCTCTTCTCTCCGCTGTCTCTCTCTCTCTCTCATCTCTCTCCTCTCTCTCTCTCTCATCTCTCTCTCTCTCATCCTTCGTCTCGCTCTCTCCTCTCTCATCTCTCTCTCCCCGCTCTCATCTCTCTCTCTCATCTCTCTCTCTCTCTCTCTCTGTCCCTCCTTCTCTCTCGTTCTTCTCTCCTTTCGTCTCTTTCCTCTCTCTCTCTCTCTCTCATCTCTCTCCTCTCTCTCATCTCTTCTTACCGTTCGCCTCTTCTCTCCTCTCTCTCACTCCTCTCGACCTCTCTCTTTTTCTCTATCTCCACTCTCTCTCTGTCTCCATCGTCTCCTCTCTCTTCTCTCGCTCTCTCTCTCTCCCCGATCTCTCCTCTCCCAAGTTTCCTCTGTCTCCTCTTCTCTCTCTCGCTCACTCTCCTCGTCTCTCTCTCTTTCTCTCTCATCTTTCATCCTCCTCCTCTCTCTCTCATCTCCTCTTCTCTTCTCCTTTCTCTGCTCTCACCTCTCCTCTACTCTTCTCTCTCCCTCTCTCCTCTCTCTCTGTCTCTTCCTCTCTCTCTCTTCTCTTTCTTCATCCTCCTCTCTCGCTCTCTTCTTCTTCATCTCTCTCTCTCTCTCCTTCTCCCCTCTCTCCTCTTTCTGTCTCATCTTCTTCTCTTTCTCTTCTCTCTCTCTCTCTTCTCCAGTTCTCTCTCTCTTCAACAATCTCTCTCTCTAATCTCTATCTCTCCTCACTCTCTCTCTCTCATCACCTCTCAGCTCTCTTCTCCTCTTCTCTCTCTCTCTCCTCTCTGCCCCCTCTCTCTCTCCTCTCCCTCACTCGACTCCTCTCTCTCCTCTCATCTCTCTCTCTCTCTGAAGTCTTTCCTCTCTCTCTCATCTCGCTCTCTCCGCTCTCTCCGCTCTTTTCATCCCTCTCTCTCTCTCTCCTTCTCTCTCACTCTCTCTCCTCTCTCTCTCTCCTCTTCTCTCCTGCTCTCTCACCTCTCTCCTCTCCATCTCTCTCTCTCTCTCTCTCTCTCCCTCTCTCCACTCGAGCATCTCTTCACTCTTCGTCTCATCCTCTCTTTCTCTCTCTCTCTCCTCATCTCCGTCTCTGCTCTCTCTCTCTCTCCTCCTCTCTCTCTCCTCTCTCTCTGAACCTCTCTCTCTCATCTCTCTCTCTCCTCCGCCTCCCATCTCTCTCATCGGCTCTCTCTCTTCTCATCTCGCTCTCTCCTCTCTCTCTCTTCTCGATCTTCTCAAGATTCTCTCTACTCTCTGTCTCATTATCTCTCTCCCGTCTCTCTCCAATTGAGCAATCATCTCTCTCTCTCTCGCGTCGCTCCCAGTCTCACCCCCCTCTCTCACCTCTCTCTCTCTCAGTCTCTCATATCAATTGTCGTCTCCTCCTTCCTCTCTCTTCTCTCTCTTCTCATCCTTCATTCCTCTTCGCTTTCTCTCTCTCTCTCTCTCCTCTTCTCTTCTGCTCTCTGTCTCTCTCTCTCTCTCTCTCTCACTACTCCTGTCTCATCTTCCTTCAGTTCGATCTCATCTCTCTCTCTCCCACTCTCTCTCTCTCCTCTCTCTCTCTTGTGTCTCTCTCGTCTGTCTCTTCATTTGCCGGTCTCTCGACCACACCCTCACTCTTTCATTTCTCTCTCTCTCTCGCTCTACCTCTGGTCTCTCTCTCAGTCTTCTCTCGGTCCTCTTCTCTCTCTCCCCCCCCTCTCCTCTACCGTCTTCTCCCCTCTCCACTCTCTCATCATCCCTCTACCTCTCGTCTCAGCTCATCTCTCTCTCTCTCTCTCTCTCTCTCCCTCTTCTCTCTCTCTCCGTCTCTCCGCACTCTCCCTCATCTCTTCCCTTTCTCCTTCCTCTCACTCGCTCTCTCCCCTCTTCTCTCTCCTCCTCAGCTTCTCATGTCTCTCTCCTCTCTCTCTCTCTCTATTTCTCTCGCTCTCTCTCTCTCTCTCTTCTCAAAATCTACTCTCTCTCTCTCAATCTGTCTCTTCTTCTCTCTTCTCTCCCTCTGATCTCTCTCTCTCATCGGATCACTCTCTCTCGCTCTTTCATCTGTCTCTCTCTCCTCTCTCCGGCTCTCTCTCTCTCTCATCTCCCTCTCTCCCCGTCTGTCCACTCACTTTCTCACTGTGTCTCATCTTCTCTTTCTCCCTCTCTCATCTCTCTTCTCTCGCATCTCTCGTCTACTCTCAGTCTCTTACTCTCTCTCCAAAATCTCTCTGTCTCATCCTACTCTTTCTCCTCTCTCCTCTCCACTCCTCTCTCTCGCCCTCTTCCTCTCTCCGGTCCTTTCTCTCTCTCTCTCTCTCTTCTCCTCTCTCCTGTCTCTCTCTCCCTCTCTCTCTCTCTCTCTCTCTCTCTCTCTCTCTCTCTCTCTCTCTCTCTCACTCCAATCTCTCTCTCTCTCTCATCTCTCTCTCATCATCCAGTCATCTGCCTCTTCTCTCTCTCTCCTCTCTCTTCTCTCTCTCCTCTTCTCTCTCTCTGTCTCTTCTCTCTTCTTTCCTCTCTCTCACTCTCGACGCCCTCCTCTCTCTCATTCTCCTCTCTCTCGTCTCATCCATCCCTCTCGCTCGCTCTCTCTCAGGTCGTCATCTCCTCCTTCTCTCTCTCTGTCCTCGTCTTCGGTCATCATCCGTCGGTTCGACTCTCTCATCCCGTCTCTCACTCTCTCGTCTCCCCTCATCGTCTCTCCTCTGACCATGCTCTCTCCTGTCTCTCCTTTCTCTGCTGACTTCTCTCTCTCGTCCGTATCACTCTTCCGGCTCTCTCTTCTCCTGCCGCTCTCTTTCCTCTCTCTCTCTCTCTCTCTCTCTCTCTCTGCCTCTTTCTCTCTCTCTCCTCTCTCTCTCCTCTCATCTCTCTCACTCTCTCTTCATCATCCTCCTCTCCTCTCTCTATCTACAACATCTCTCTTCTCTCAGTCTCTCTCTCATCTGGACCAAGCTCAAAGAGATTGACTCTAAAAAGCAAATTCTTAACACACGTGAGCTCTAAAGTAGTCCAACGCATCTCTTGAAGAGATTCTCTCTAAAAAGCAAATCTCTAATCCACCTCGTCTCCTTCTCTTTCTCTAGTTTTTTTTTTTTTTTTTTTTTTTTTTTGGGGGAGGTAATCTCTCTCTCTCCATCTCTCTCTCATCTCTCTCTCTCAACCATGAGTTGAAGTCTCAGAGCTTTCTCCATAAAGCTCCAAAACTCTCTCTAATGCATCTAGTCTTTTCACTCTTGGGGATCTATGTCTCTAATTTAAAATAACGAGCCTCTCTCGATAAGCTCAGACCTCTACTCATTAAGGCTCCTGCTCTCACATCTCTCTCTCTCCTCTCTGCGAAAATCCTGTCTCGCAATCCATAAGTAAGTACAACTCGTCATCCCTCGAGATTTGCTCCATCTCTCCATCTCTCTCTTCTCTGCTTCTGTCTCTGTCTCTCTCTCTCTCTCCTCTCTCTTTCTCTCTCTCCGTACCTCTCTTACTCGTCTAATCTGAACTCTCGTCGTGCCTCTTAAGGGCTCTCTCGTCTCTTATTTACTCTTTTCTGAAAAGCTTCTCTTCTCTTTCTTTTCGCTCTTCTCTCCTCTCTTTTTTGCTGTGTCCTTTTTATCTGAACTCGCTCTCAAAGCTCAACAAAGTCTCTGAAAGGCCAGCCTTCATCTCTCTCTCAGACTATCCTGATGGACCCTTAGCATCCCTCATACTGCCTGACTTCTCGTCTCTCTCTCCGCTCCCCCGCCTCTCTCATCCATCTATCATCTGGTCTTCAATCCTTCTCTCTCCTCTCTCTCTCTCCTCTCTCTCTCTCTCTCTCTCTCTCTCTCTCTCTCTCTATCTCTCTCCTCTCTCTGCTCTCTCTCCTCTCTCATCCTTCTCAGTCTCATCTGTCCGCTCTCCTCTCTCTCTCTCGATTAGCGCTCTCTCTCTCTCTCTCTCTCTCTCCTCTCTCTCTCTCTCTCTCTATCTATCTCTCCTCTCTCTCTCTCTCTCTCTCTCCCTCTCCTCCTCTCTCTCACTCTCTCCACATCTGTGTCTCTCTCTCCTCTGACTACTCCTCTCTCTCTCTGATCTCTTCCCTCTCTTCTCTCTCTCGTCTCTCCTCTCTCTCTCTCTCTCTCTCTCTCTCTCTCCTCTCGCTCTCTCTCTCTCTCTCCCTCTCTCCTCTGTCCTCTCTCTCCTCTCTCCTCTCTCTCTCTCTCTCTCTCTCTCTCTGTCTCTCTCTCTCTCTCTCCCCTCTTCTCTCTCTCTCTCTCTCTCTCGATCTCTCTCATCTCTCTCTCTCTATCTCTCTCTCTCTCTCTCTCTCCCTTCAACAGGGGCTCTCGTCTCTCTCTCTCTCTCACCCCTCTCTCTCTCTCTCTCCTCTCTCTCTCTCTACTGATCTCTCTCTCTCTCTCTTTCTCTCTCTCTCTCTCTCTCTCTCTCTCTCTCTCTCTCTCTCTCCTCTCTCTCTCTCTCTCTCAAATATCTCAACTCACTCACTCCACTCTCCTTCTCCTCCCCTCTCTCTCTCCGATTCTCTCTCTCTCTCTCCTCTCTCTCTCCTCTCTCTCTCTCTCTCATTCTCTCCCCCCTCTCTCTCCTCTCCTCTGGCCTCCCTCTCTCTGCTCTTTCTCGTCTCCTAGTGAACAGGTTATACAAAATCTCTCTCTCTCTCACTCTCTGACATCTTTCTCTCCATCTCTCTCTCCTCTCCCTCTCTCTCTCATCTCTCTCTCTTCTTCCCTCTCTCCCTCTTCTCTCTCTCTCCCTCTCATCCTCACTCTCTCTCTCTTAATCGTCCTGAAAAGTGAGGGACAAGGAGAAACCTCTCCTCGTATCTCTCCCATAGTCTCTGGGGTAGCAAGGATAGTCTCTTCTTAGAATCAAGAACCTCTCTCTCTCCGCCTATAGTCATTCTATCATCTCTCCCGTGTTGGCCATCTGTCAGAAGTACTAGTGCCAAGGAAAACAGGTGGAATGAAATCTCTCTTAGTCCCAGACTCTCTCTAGGTCCGCACAGTGAGGAGATCTGGAGAGAGAGAGAGAGAGAGGTGGCTCTCTCTCTGCTGGAGAGTATCTCAATGCAGTTTTTTTCTCGCCCTCTTTCTCTCATGAGAGTCTTGGAACACAGGGGTCAGAATGTTTCTGTGCGAGAGAGAACGACCAGAAGAAAGACACAAGAGAGAGAGAGAGCTCTGTAGCTCCTTTGGTAGGAAACTCTCTCTCTCTCCCTCCCTACCCCCACTCACTCTCCCTCTCCCTCGCTCTCTCTCTCCCCCTCTCTCTAATCCTCATCCCCTCATCTCGGTCCCTCTCCGCCCCTAGACTCTCTCTCTCTCTTCCTCTCTTGCCGACTTCTCCTCTCTCTCTCTCTCTGCGACAGCTGAAATAAGCTCTAAAGCATCCTGCCTTAGGGGATCTTTGCTCTCCGCCCGTCGTTTCTCACTCTCGTTCTCCTTCCATCTCTCTCTGTCTCCGCCTTCTCAAAACCCTCGTCTCTCTTCTCTCTCCTAAACCTCTCTCTTTCTCTCCAACGAGTACTTCACCCGTCCTCTTCTCGCTATCTCTTTCTCTGCCTCATTTCTCTCATCTCTCTGTTCTCTTTTTTGTGTCTGCCCTCTTCTGGTGCCCTTATCCACCTCTCACCCTCCATCT
Organism: Phymorhynchus buccinoides; assembly: GCA_017654935.2. NCBI lineage: Eukaryota > Metazoa > Mollusca > Gastropoda > Neogastropoda > Raphitomidae > Phymorhynchus > Phymorhynchus buccinoides. The sequence continues at coordinate 41,795,977 of CM065702.1, read as the reverse complement.
GAAGTTTCATCTCTCCACATACATTCTCTCTCATCTCAACAACAAAACTCTCTCTCTCTGTCCTCTATCTCTCCCAATCTGCTCTTATATCTCTCTCCCGTCAGTGATGATCGTATGCTGGATGCCTTCTCTGCTTTTACTCTCTTGCGACCAACCCCGCTCCCCCCCTTCCCTCATCGGTCTATCATCTCTCCGTCTCTACCTCTCTCTCTCTCTCTCTCAACCGTGCATGCTGTCGCTCTCTCTCACTCTCCTTCTCTGCCTCGTCTCGAATCTCGGCTCTCGATCTCGGCTATCCTCTCTCGTTTCCCCTCTCTCTCATCCGTCTCCTCACTCTCACTCCTCTCATCTCTCCTTCCTTCTCATCATCACTCGAACATCACACCTCGCACACACACTCTCCTCTTCTTTCTCCCTCTTTTATTTTTGTCTCTCTCTGTCTCTCTTCTCTCACTCATCCTCTCCTCTCTCTCTCTCTCTCTCTACCCTCTCGTCTTCCTCCCTCTCTCTCCTCTTCTCTCTCTCTCTCCTCTTGTCTCTTCATCTCATCTGTCGTCGCTCTCTCTCTCTCTCTCTACTCTTCCTCTCTCTCTCCTCTCTCTTGTTCTCTCTCGATCCTTTTCTTTCTTCTCCTCCCTCTCTCTCTCTCTCTCTCTCTCTCGACTCTACCTCCTCTCTCTCTCTCTTTCTTTCCCTTCTCTTATCTCTCCTCTTAATCCTCTTCTCTTTACCTCTCTCTCTCTCTCGTTCTCTCTCTCATCTCTCTCTCCTCTCTCTCTCTCTCTCTCTCCTTCCGCTCTCTCTCTTCTCTCTCTCTCTCTCTCTCCTTTCTTTCTTTCCGTCTCTCTCTCCTCTCTCTTCTCTCTCTCGTGTCTCTTTCTCCCGTCTCTCTCTCTCTCTCTCTCCTCTTTCTCTCTCGTCTCTCTCTCTTCTCTCCTCTCTCTCTCTCTCTTCTCTCTCTTCCTTCTCTCATCTCTCTCTCTCTCTCGTCTTCTCTCTCCCTTCTCTCTCTCTCACTCCCTCTCCCCCATCTTCTCTCTCTCTCTCTCTCAAACTCTCCCATCTCTCTCACAAAACTATCTCTCTCTCTCTTCTCTCTCATCTCTCTCTCTCTCTGTCTCTCTCTCTCCTCTCTCTCTCGATCTCCTCTCCTCTCTCTCTCTCTCTCTCTCTCAATCATCTCCTTCCTCTCATCTCACCTCTCTCTCCTCCGCTCTCTCTCTCTCTCGCTCGCTTCTCTCTCTCTCTCTCAAATCTCTCTGTGTCTCTCTCTCTCCTCTCTCTCTCTATCCTCTCTCCTCGGCTCTCAATCTCTCTCTACACAGCAACTCTCTCCTCAATCTCTCTCTCTCGTCACTCTCCATATCTCACTCTCCCTCTCTCATCTCTCTCTCTCTCTCTCCTCGCTCCCTTCTCTCTCATCTCCCAGTCTCCTC
>CM065702.1:41774541-41787041 GCA_017654935.2 Phymorhynchus buccinoides | reverse complement strand
CGTCATCGTCGTCGTCGTCAAGGTGGCTGTAGTCATCATTACCATCAGTATCAAAAAGCGCAAAAAAGACAACCAGAGGAAGAAGGAGAGGGGGAGGGGGAGGGAGAGAGAGGGGGGGAGAGAGAGAGGGAGAGAGGAAGAGAGAGAGAGGGGAGAGAGTGGAGAGAGAGAGAGAGAGGGAGAGAGAGAGGGAGAGAGAGAGGGAGGGGGAGAGAGAGAGAGGAGGGAGGAGAGAGAGAGGGGAGAGAGAGGGACAGAGAGACACATATAGACACCAAAAACCACACAGAGGCCCTTGTATTGGCAATCCAAATACCCCCAAAATATTATTCCAAAGCTTTTCTTTTAAGTCATAGCCTTAAAGACCCACCACGTCACGTGTCAAAATCACGGTTTTCACGTGTTTTCCTTCTTATAGCTAGTAAGGAATCTTAAGAAATCTTCTTAGCATAAGAGGGAATGTGACACGTAACGTGCGGGGTCATTAACCCAAATGGCCTTCCTGCAGGCAAAACTGTCACTTGAGAAAAGTGAAATCTCCCCACCCCACTCCACTAGCTATTTCTGACTAATTTGCTATCGTTTAAAAGTCCCTACATTCCACAGACGCGCAGAAAGACTGTTAGACTCAGTAGGCCTGCAGAGACAAATAATAAGGTTTTTCTTTCTTTTTTTAAACCCACAAAAAACTGCGTTATATAAAATTAAAAAAACTCACGTTGGAAAAGAAGAAAAAGGACGAACAAAAATTATATTACCCTATTACCGGTAATCTTCAATCATACCATTCATCCAATGACCCTCCTGGGGGGCTAAACTGTCACAAATGACACTGGTGACACCCCCTCCCCCAACTTGCCTACCCCCACCCCTCCCCTCTCCCCCTGCCTGAAGTCAAATTGTCCCTGTTCCTCTCCTCGTCTCCCCCCCCCCCCCCCCCCCCACACCCACCCCCCAACCCTCAAACCCCCTCGGCTTTCCACTACTGTTGAAAACCTATTTGGGAAGTTCAACATCAAGGCCAGATGAAAAGTACTAAGTACTCTAAGTTAACCCTTTCACACCGACAAAGTTGCATCGTAGCACACCACAGTCCCACAGTGATTTAACGCCAATGCCACTAAAAGGCATCAAATTGGGGTGTATTATCCAAAGACCCTGTTGTCTTAGTTTTGGGAAGTAAGGGTAGACCTTATTTTATATACGTCACAGGAGAATCCCCAATACTGCAGATGGTTTTTGTTCTCTATCCAGGTAAATTTAATGGAAATTTTTGGCTGAAATATGGCTGGCGGTGAAAGGGTTCAATCGCAATAAGCAATACGCCTGTAGTCAGCTATAATCGTTCTTTACTGAGATACCCCCCCCAAAACCCCACCCCCCGCCCCCCACCCCCCCCCCCCCCCCCCCCCCCCCCCCCCCCCCCCCCCCCCCCCGCCCCCACCCCCCCCCCCCCCCCCCTCCACCCCCCCCCTCATTTTCCCATGACTGAAATCTCTTTAGAGATCGTTGCCATAAATCATACCTAAACTAACGCCATTTCCGTCTGTAACAACCCACCCCCCCCCCCCCCCCCCCCCCCCCACGCAATCCTATCCCCTCCCGGGTTTTTTTCTCTCTACAAGTGTCACTACGTCTTCCCTCCCCTTCCCTTAATTCTTTAAGCAGAATGGCAAGCAGATAAATTCATTCCCAATAACTGCACCACAATAACGTTGAACGTCATTTTCCGATCTTGTCATTGTAAAGCGCATAGAGAACTTTCTGTGAATTATTGCCCTGTATAAATGAATGATTATTATTATTATTATTATTATTATTAAAAGTTCAAGTCATACTTGAGTGCATGAACGACTACTATCACTATTAAACGTAATGTGTGGTTGCTTGTGAAATCAGTTATTGTTCATTGGCAGGATCTAGGATAGCATCATCGTTCTTAGAAAATCAAGAGCCGTTTTGCCAATGCTCATCACAATCGTTTCATAAATTTAGACTGTGGCGACTGGAACAAAGTTTTATTCAAATAATCGCCCCAACGCCAAAGCCAGAGGAGAGAGAGAGAGAGAGAGAGAGAGAGAGAGAGAGAGAGAGAGAGGGAGAGAGAAGAGAGAGACTCGAGAGAGAGAGAGAGAGAGAGAGACTGAAAGACACTGGACACTGGACACTGGACACTGGAAAACTTTATTTGACAAGGATAAAGATTTTAGGCGATGCCTATTCTTACAATCTGTCCTTGGATAAAAGAAAAACAAATTTAAGAAACAAAAAACATTTGTAAACATACTCTCTCTCTCTCTCTCTCATACACACATACATTTTTTATACATACCTATAAAAAAAAAAAAAAAATGCTGTTTTACAAAAGATTATAATAAAAAAAATAAAAAAATGTTGTTGTTTAAAAAACAAAAATACACATGTGAGACAAATAATTGATGACAAGTAGGAGGTGAAAGCAACATCAATCCAAACACATTTTAACAAGCAGTTTAAAGGCAAACAAATAAACAAAGCATAAAACTGAGATGTAAACAATCAATTGACATATACCATGCATATCACATGGAGGTGTACACAAGGCAATACAGTTATACAGTGTGCGTTCAAAATGACACAGGATTTAAGCAGGGCTGTAAATTATGTTTGCCCGCACCATCTTTTTTGTATCGTGAGATGGAAGGGCATAACTGAATGGCAGAGGGAAGGGAATTCCAAATTGAGGAACCTGAGAAGGCAAAACTTGATTTGTATTTGTCAATTCTAGTGTTTGGCAAAATGTAGTTGCTGGAACCATAACGATGTGATGCCGGGGTAACTAATAATTTTAGGTATTGTGGGACCAAGTCATTATGCACTTTGTACATGATGATTGCTTTGTTGTACTTTAATTGTGAATCTAACGGAAGGATGTTTAATTTTGCTTGTTTTTCTGATGTGGTGAGGTTTGCGTCAGGAAGAATAATTTTAGCTGCTCTTTTGTAGATATAATTGAGTTTTAATAGGTGACATTTGGCGGTAGAATCCCAAACTACAGATGCATAGTTGACGTGAGAGAGACAGTGGGCATGAAAGAATAATTTGCGTTCCTCTGTATCTAAGAAAGGTCTAAGTTTTTTTTAGTAGGAATAGGCTACGTGCAAGCTTGTGTGCTACCTTCTCAATATGGGTCTGCCACTTCAGTTCTTCATCTATGATCACACCCAGGACGCGGTGCTCTTTTACTTGGTCAATGATGTTATCCTTTAAATAAACTTTGAGATTTAGAGGTTCGTTTTGATGTTTTTGTCTTGAAGTAATTACCATGCTTTTGGTTTTTGTAGGGTGGATGACCATCAGGTTTTGGTCACACCAGGCAGAAACATCATTTAAAGCTGTTTGTAATGAGGTTTGAATGGAGGATAAACGAGCTGCACTAGAGTGGAGGGAGGAGTCGTCAGCAAACAGATCGCATGAGACACTTTCATCTGATATTGAAAGTGGTAGGTCATTAATAAATAAGCAGAACAGGAGGGGTCCTAAAACAGATCCTTGCGGCACACCAGTCTTAATTATCTTATTATCTGAAACTGCACCATTACTTAAGACAAACTGTGTTCTGTTAGTAAGATAGGATGTAAAAAAAAGAAACTGTATTTTCGTCCTGCAGGTATAGTGCTAGCTTTTGTAATAATATTTTATGATTCACAAGATCAAATGCCTTCTTAAAGTCAAGAAATACAGCACCTGTCATTTTGTTTCGGTTAATTGCTGAAAGCCATGTATCACAGAGACGAACTACGGCAGTTTGACAAGAATGGTGATGCCGAAAGCCAGATTGTAATGGATGGAAAAGATTGTTGTCCTCAAGATACTGCATTAGATGTTTATGAACATGTTTTTCAAGAGGTTTAGATAGAACTGGAGAGAGAGAGAGAGGAGAGAGAGAGAGAGAGAGAGATGGAGAGAGAGAGGAGAGAGAGAGAGAAAGAGAGAGAGAGGGAGGGAGGGAGGGAGGGAGGGAGGGAGGGAACGGAGGGAGGGAGGGAGGGAGGGAGGGAGGGAGGGGGAGAGAGAGAGAGATGAGAGATAGAGAGAGATGGAGAGAGAGAGAGAGAGAGGAGAGAGAGAGAGAGAGAGAGAGAGAAAAACAGAAAGAACGATTTAATTGAACTGGCCATCTGCCCATGTCCAAACGGAACAGTGGGGTAGGGGCGATAACAAATAAGAAAAATAACAACTAATTAAAAATAGATTGGGGGAGAGAGAGAGAGGGAGCAGAGAGAGAGAGAGAGAGAGAGAGCTGAGAGAGGAGAGAGAGAGAGAGAGAGAGAGAGAGAAAGAGAGATAGGGGAGAGAGAGGGAGAGAGAGAGAGAGAGAGAGAGAGAGAGGAGAGAGAGAGAGAGAGAGAGAGACAGGCAGACAACGTGAGAGACAGAGCGACAGAGAGGAAGAGGAGAAAGGGATTTTTCTTCTCTCTTTGGCGAGAGAGAGAGAGAGAGAGAGAGAGAGAGAGAGGGAGAGAGAGAGGAGAGAGAGAGAAGAGAGAGAGAGAGAGAAACAGACAGACAGTGACACAGAGCGACATAGAGACAGACATAGAGAGACAGCGACAGATAGAGCGAGAGAGAGAGGTAGAGAGAGAGAAGAGAGAAGAGAGAGAGAGAGAGAGAGAGAGAGAGAGAGAGAGAGAGAAGAGAGAGAGAGAGAGAGAGAGAGACAGACAGACAGACAAAAGGAGAGACGGAGAGACAGAGAGAGAGGGGAGGGAGAGAGAGAGAGAGAGAGATAGAGAGAGAGAGAGAGAGAGAGAGAGAGAGAGAGAGAGAGAGAGAGAGAGAGAGACAGACAGACAGACAGACAGACAGACAAACGGAGAGACAGAGCGACAGAGAGAGAGGGAGAGAGAGAGAGAGAGAGAGAGAGAGAGAGAGAGAGAGAGAGAGAGAGAGAGAGAGAGAGAGAGACAGAGAGAGACAGAGAGAGACAGACACGCACACAGAGAGAGAGAGTGACAGACAGACAGACATACATAGAGATAAATAGATACAGACACGTGCAAATTCCGGTTGTGTTATACCTTCTTGGGGAGGGGAAGGGGTGGGGGTGAACAGGGTAAACCCACAGTCAGCCTCATCCCATTATGCTTGTCATTTCTCTATCTAAATGTCTGCCCTTCAGGCAAACTGTCGCCAAAGCGATATGGTAGCTGTCAATACTGAGCTATTGGAAACACCAAGGTCACAAATACATATAGGTAACGATCAACACTTATGACTGGACGGATTTTACGAGAGAGAGAGAGAGAGAGAGAGAGAGAGAGAGAGAGAGAGAGAGAGAGAGAGAGAGAGAGAGAGAGAGAGAGAGAGAGAGAGAGAGAGAGAGAGAGAGAGAGAGAGAGAGAGAGAGAGAGGGAGGGAGAGAGAGAGAGAGGGAGAGAGAGAGAGAGAGAGAGAGGAGAGAGAGAGAGAGAGAGATAGACAGAGAGAGAGAGAGAGAGAGAGAGAGAGAGAGAGAGAGAGAGAGAGAGAGAGAGAGAGAGAGAGAGAGAGAGAGAGAGAGAGATTACTTCAATCTCTCAGTCTCTGTGTTTATCCTAATATAACTCTGACCCCATTCCTAACTCAAACGTAACCCGTCATACTACCCCTAACCGCAACCCTTACCCTTGGGGACAAATGCAGACGGGAACATATAGAGACGGGGACAAATAGAGATGACGGTGACAGAGACAGAGATACATAGAGACGGGAACATATAGAGACGGGGACAAATAGAGATGACGGTGACAGAGACAGAGATACATAGAGACGGGAACATATAGAGACGGGGACAAATAGAGATGACGGTGACAGAGACAGAGATACATAGAGACGGGAACAGATAGAGACGGGGACAAATAGAGATGACGGTGACAGAGACAGAGATACATAGAGACGGGAACATATAGAGACGGGGACAAATAGAGATGACGGTGACAGAGACAGAGATACATAGAGACGCGAACATATAGAGACGGGGACAGAATGACGGAGACGCAAAGAATCCGATTTAACAACAATAATTGTGTGATATAATATCATTGATGTGAAGCTTGCGGATTTAAATGAAATAATTCATTGATTTTAATGGCATTGTCAAATTCTGTAGACAATTCATTTCTCTGTCAGTTTTCTAAAGGGACTATTATTTTTCCAGGTTGTTTGTTGTTGTTGTTGAAAACAAAGAAAAGACATGTGTTGAGAAGAAACACACAAAAGAAGGCATATTATGATAGTTCATGTTGGAAATCAAACAAGGTCACTTCGCTCAGTTAAAATCTAATGGATATCGTAGATATTAATACGCAATTTTGTAGTGAAAGAGAAATTAACACGATCAATTCATAATCTAGAATGAAATAAATTTTGATATAATAAAAACAAAATATTACACACAAAAAGTATGTAAAGTTCACACAAGGATATTTTGCCCCTTCAGCTTAACGGCAAAGTTAACGGTTATGGCATTCTTCGCCTTGTAAACTTTTGACCTCATATTTTGTTTAGCCACCTCCACTCCCCTACCACAGACACCTTCCATCCTCGTCATCCTCTCTTTCACCATGTTCAACTTTCACAATCCAAATATGATCATGACTAGTTTGACTTTCGGTTACTGGTCTTTTTTTATGTTCGTCCGTCTGTCTGTCTGTACTGTCTGTCTGTCTGTCTGCCTGGTATGACCAAAGTGATAGCTAGGTTTTCCAAGTGTGCCCACACACCCTCCTCACCCTGTGCCCACACCCCCCAAAACAATGGGTAGGCGCTGCACTTGCGGCGACGCGCTCTCCGGGGGAGAGCAGCCCGAATTTCACAGAGATACGTCTCTATGACTAGAATATACCAAATACCAAAACAACCGTATAAACTAAACGCGAACCAACCGTCCAAACCTTCCAACGGACTCTTACTGAGAGGCCACTGAGATGGAATGTGGTCCAGCTACAACAAAGGGGTTGTCATCGTTTGTTTGTCCCTTTCTGTGCTTGTCCTTTCTTTCCTGTCTTCCTTTCTTCCGATTATCTTACTATAAAAAGAGATGTAGTAGTTGGAACATTTTCCCTTGATTTCTTTTCCTCTTTTCTTGTCCTTCCCTCCTTCCTTTTTCATCTTCTCTTTTCTTCCTTTCTTCCCTCTTTTCATCCTGTTTGTCTTCTTTTCTCTTCTTTGTCTTCTTTTCATTAAAAGGCAGGTGTGTTTTGCTTTGGTATTTGGTATTTTGGTATTTGGTATATTCTAGTCACAGACTTGTCTCTGTGAAATTCGGGCTGCTCTCCCCCGAAGAGCGCGTCGCCGCAAGCGCAGCGCTTACCCAATTTATGTTCTGTTGTGGGGGGGGGGGGGGGGCAGGGTGAGGAGGGGGGGTGGGCAGACTTGGGAAACCTATCTATCAATGTGGCCATACCAGGCAGCTGGATTTCCCCCTGCTCTTACCGACTTTCAACTGCCGTGGGATTTTCACGTGCGTAAAGCGCACGGTTCAGACTAGCTTTAAGTCCCCATCCGAAGGACGCGACGTTCAGTTGGATTTCCCTGTCGACCTAGAAAGAAAGGGCGAGGGGGCCGGGATTCGAACCCGGGTCACTCACGCTGCAGTCACGCATTACGTTTGGCAGACGAACGTCTTAACCACTCAGCCACCTTTCTCCCTTTTAATATGGGCAATCCACACAAAAATATTTGTCACTCGTTTCGTTGTCCATTTTGGTTATAATCTGTTGAGAAACAAATAACATTCACCTGTCGAGAAGAAAGATGTTTGCTTGATCTGTGTTGATGTGCTAGACTCGGACAAAGGTCACTGTCAATGTGGTTTATGTAGGTACATTCTTGTCTTTTGTGGTTTTTGTTTGTTTTTCGTTTGTTTGTTTGTTTGTTGAAGTCGAGGGAATCAATGATGAGCTCAAAACTTCCTTTCTTTCAAGGGAACTCTGGGTTAGTTTTGTGCTTATTGTTTTTTACTAAATTCTAAAAACCCTAGTAATAGTTTAACCCTTTCACCACCAAAGTCACATTTTAGCACCACATTGATTTAACACCTATATCACTAAAACAAAGGCCTATTGGGGTCTATTATCCAAAGACCATATTGTCTTAGTTTTGGGAAGTAAGGATAGACCAAATTTATGTATGTCACAGAAGAATCCCCAATACTGCACATGGATTTTGTTCTCTACCCAGGTATATTTAATGGACATTTATGGCTGAAATAGGCTGGCGGTGAAAGGGTTAATGGACATTTATGGCTGAAATAGGCTGGCGGTGAAAGGGTTAATGGACATTTATGGCTGAAATAGGCTGGCGGTGAAAGGGTTACGGGTGTAACATGAACAGGGCTGGTTGTTGATGCTTCCCATTTTCAAAACCAAATAGACTAAGGAAGAATACCCGCTGGTACAGTTTGTGTAATTGTATATCTTGTCATGTCTCCAATTCAATTTACGCTCAAGACTGGCTTTGCTATACAAAACATCTCTATCAAGAAATCATTGAAAGTAAGCCCCATGACGGTGTCAGATTACACACGATGCAGTGTAGCTCTTAGTCTGTAGCTTCAATTGTAGTAGCAAAACAAACAACATCTAGAAAGAAATCGCAACATGACACTTTAGATGTTGGGGGGAGAGAGTGGGGCACAGAGAGATTAAATTCAATTCAACTTCAAACAATTTTAATGAATAGGCCTTCTGCCCGTATCATAGGGAGGCTGGGGGGGGGGTTATAACGACACATAACAAAGAGAGAGAGAGATGAGAGAGAGAGAGAGAGAGAGAGAGAGAGAGAGAGAGAGAGAGAGAGAGAGAGAGAGAGAGAGTAGGAGAGAGAGAGAGACAGAGAGAGAGAAAGACATATAGAGACAGAGAGAGAGAGACAGACATAGAGAGAGAGACAGACACAGAGAGAGAGAGAGAGAGAGAGTAGAGAGAGAGAGAGAGAGAGAGAGAGAGAGAGAGAGAGAGAGAGAGAGAGAGAGAGAGAGAGAGACAGAGAGAGAGAGAGAGACATATAGAAACAGAGAGAGAGAGAGAGAGAGAGAGAGAGAGAGAGAGAGAGAGAGAGAGAGAGAGAGAGAGAGAGAGAGAGAGAGAGAGAGAGAGAGAGAGGGAAAGAGACGAGAGAGAGAGAGAGAGAGAGAGAGAGAGAGAGAGAGAGAGAGAGAGAGAGAGAGAGAGTAGAGAGAGAGAGAGAGAGAGAGAGAGAGAGAGAGAGAGTATTTCAGAGAGAGAGAGAGAGAGAGAGAGAGAGAGAGAGAGAGAGAGAGAGAGAGAGAGAGAGGGGGGGAGAGAGAACAGAAAGAGATATAGAGAGAGAGAGAGAGAGAGAGAGAGAGAGAGAGAGAGAGAGAGAGGGAATGAATGTGTGTTGGAGAGGGACAGAGAGGGAGACAAACAAAACAGAGATACCTTTAGACCATGGCATTTCAATCACTGTAAGTCACCTAATATCCCAAAGCTTAAACCGGCTTCTAAGTCAGCATTCTATCTTTGGGACTCCGTCGCCCTTTCACCCCCATCCCCACCCCCACCCCCCAATCACCCCACAGCTCTTTTCTCGCAACACAAGTCTAAATCCATTCTTTCGTCTTCAGTCATCCAAACTATTCTGGGAAAACAAAAGAGAAGGCCAGAAAATGAACAAAAGACAAGGGAGCACCAAGTTGGCCAGAGCACACAACCCTGCTGGACTCAACAGCCCCTGGTGTGTCCACTGTCTGGGGGTCTTTATTTAGTGCACATCGGCCACGCACTTAACCACCTTAAAAAAGTTTTACTCTTTCAAAAAAAGTGCTGATGAGGTTTAACCGAGGCGTGGTTACTGCTACACATATCTGTATTGTTAAAAAAAATCGGGACTTTACTGGTGTTGCACTGCCTCCGGGCATTGCCTCCAGTATTGTTCCCACCATCTTAGTATTCAAAAATGCCCCACATGGTCGAAAGACCGCTGAGGGCGACACATCCTATTTCGTCACTTAAAGACCCACCACGTCACGTGTCTAAATCACGGTTTTCACGTGTCTTCCCTCTTATAGCTGGTAAGAAATCTTAAAGATCCACCAGATCACGTGTCAAAATCACGGGTTTCACGGGTTTTCCCTCTTATAACTGGAAAGAAGTCTTGTTTGGACCAAGTCTAACTCCCATATAAATGGCCCCAAATTCAAACCGAAACATCAGTTTAAAGAGCAGCCTCAATTCGAAGTTGGGGAAATTTGTATGTGGGTCACAGCAACCCAGACAAAAACCCAAGGGAGTTAATCGTGGTGCGTCACTGGGTCTTTACAGTTGGCCCTGAAACCAGGCATAGGGCCTACTCTGTAATATGAAGTCTTCTGGTGAGTTCTGCCTGCAGCTTTTGTTGCTGGTATTTTGGTATTTGGTACTTTATAGTCACACAGGCATCTCTGTGAAATAAGGGTTGCTCCCACCTGGAGAGTGCGTCGCAGCCACAGGCGCGCCACCCTTCTTTTTTTCGCTTGCGATTTTTCTGTGACTGATGAGTAAAGAAGGGGGGGGGGGTAAATTTTGACCAAATGACACTTTTTCGTTTCCACTGGGTTTAACGTGTGCTAAGTGCATGGGCACACGGGACCTCGGTTTATTGTCTCACCCGAAAGACTCCACGCTCAGACCTTAAGGCCTAGTGCAGAGTAAGAGGGAAAATCCCCATGTACCCAGGTTCGAACTCGGGTTTATTGTATGCGAGGCGAACGCGTTACCTCTGTGCCACAGAACACCTGCAGACAGTTTGTATCAAAGGACTTAAATGCTAGAAGGTACTATCATTAAGTGAAACCCATAAGCTACCATTCAGGTACTTCATTCTTCTGCAGTCGTTTACATATAGTATCTCCTGGTAAACAAATATAATATAATAGTAGTTTCTGGTGTCTTCTTCTTCTTCTTCTTCTTCTTCTGCGTTCCCAGGCCATATGGCCATAATGGGTAAGGTACGTATGTGTCCGGTTTTTAGTTTTCACTGGTCTCCCCACTGCGTACAGCCGACACATTCCGATTTCGGAGGAGCTCAAAGGAGAAAAATTACTTGGAAGATTTTTTTGAAAAAAGGCAGGAGAATGGGCCAAAAAGTCAGAAAGATAGTAGATCTGGTATATAATGTTGGGTTTTTGTTCGTCTTTAATTCCAGTGGCATATTCTCTCCATTCTTCTCCATTGAGGAGTTTAGGTGAAAGTGGAAAATGAAGGAAAGTTGTTTTTCCTTCAGCGGGTTCATTAGAAAGTCCTTTTGCCATGAGAAAAATATCAAAACATCTCTCTGGGCTTTTCCATGTCCCGTTTCTCTCTTTCCTCATTGACAACGGTTTAAGGGGAAAAGATCTTTCTCTTGTTCTTCTTGTTCTTGTTTCTTCTTGTTCTTGTTTTTCTTCTTCTTCTTCTACTTTTTCTTCTTCTTGTTTTTTTTTCTTCTTCTTCTTCTTCTTCTTCTTCTTCTTCTTCTTCTCTCTTCTTCTTCTTCTTCTTCTTCTCCTTCTTCTTCGTCGTCTTCGTCTTCTTCTTCTTCTTCTTCTTCTTCTTCTTCTGCTTATTTACCTTCTTCTTGTTGTTGTTCTTCTTTTTCCTCTATATCTTCTTTCTCTTTTTTCCCCTTGTTTTCTTTTTCTTCTTCTTCTGCGTCTTCTTCTTCTCCTCCTCCTTGTCCCTATCCTCCTCCTCTTTCTTCTTCTTCTTTTTATTTATGTCCGCTTCTTCCTGTTATTCTTCCCATCGTGTGTCCACATGTATCCAGTCTTCTCCTTGCTTATTCCCTGTTTCCCTCCAAGTTTATAGCGCTTCGGGGGACAGATGTCAAAAACAGGAAACCACTAAATTCTGAGGGTCAGTTAAATAGTGAAACAGGACACCATTCACACACCAAAAAAAAGACTCTCTCTCCCCCTCCCTCTCCCTCTTTCTCTCTCCCTCCCTTCTCTTTCTCTCTCCCTTTGTTCCCTCCCCCCCCCCCCCCCTGTCCTCTTGGGGTCAGCTAACAATGAGCAGTCCTACTGATAGCTGTCCGTCACGTGAAATGCGATACCGGGGTGATGATGAAGCAAAGATAGATAGAATGGAGGGAACAACCGTTCCACATTTGAACACGACAGGTGGGAGAGAAAGGCGAAGGCACAGAGAGAATGACAGAGAGAAGAGATAGAGAGAGAGAGAGAGAGAGAGAGAGAGAGAGAGAGAGAGAGAGAGAGAGAGAGAGAGAGAGAGAGAGAGAGAGAGAGAGAGAGAGAGAGAGAGAGAGAGAGAGAGAGAGGAGAGAGAGAGAGGGAGAGACAGAGAGAGAGACAGAGAGACAGACAGAAAGAAAGACAGAGAGACAGAGACAGAGCGAGATAACAACGATCAACGAAAATCCAATGACCACGGCCATCTGCCCATGTCATATAGGGATGGGGGGATACATAGAACAGACACAAAAGCAATAAATACCATACAGGTAAGTTATCAAAATAGTTACAGAGAGAGCGAGAG
>CM065702.1:41752041-41762041 GCA_017654935.2 Phymorhynchus buccinoides | reverse complement strand
GCAGGAGAGAAAAGGTAAAAAGAGATGGTCACTGAAAGAGAGGATGGATGGGGGAGAGAAGAGAGACGGACAGACACAGGCACATGCACACACACACACACACACACACACACACACACACACACACACACACACACACACACACACACACACACACACACACACACACACACACACACACGGAGTGAGAGACACACACATACACAAACAGAGAGAGAGAGAGAGAGAGAGAGAGAGAGAGAGAGAGAGAGAGAGAGAGAGAGAGAGAGAGAGAGAGAGAGAGAGAGAGAGAGAGAGAGAGAGGAACAAAAACGTGAAGAAGAGAGAGAGAGAGAGAGAGAGAGAGAGAGAGAGAGAGAGAGAGAGAGAGAGAGAGAGAGAGAGAGAGAGAGAGAGAGAGAGAGAGAGAGAGAGAGAGAGAGAGAGAGAAGAACAAAAACGTGAAGAAGAGGGAGAAAAATAGAACGAGGGGAAAACAGGGAGACAGAGAACAGAGAAAGGAAGACATTAATTCTTAATTAAAACATAATTGTATGCTCACACAGTGACACAAACACATACACACAGACTGACAAACAGACAGGGCCTCGGTTCAGTCACAAGGCACCCCAGTCTTTAAGAACTTGGAGAACGAATAGAAGAATAAGGGAAGAAGAAAAAGGTGTAAGCTATTTTCCCACGCATATTCAATAGTCGAGGTTTAAATTGCCATATAGAAACAAGTATGTGTGACAAGAAGGGAAAAAACAAGTTTTGATCTAGCACTCTTCAATTGAAAAGCTTCAAACAAGCTTCTCAACTTTGTTTTATGAACTCTGAGATTATATGACTATGAGTGTGTGTGTGTGTGTGTGTGTGTGTGTGTGTGTGTGTGTGTGTGTGTGTGTGTGTGTGTGTGTGTGTGTGTGTGTGTGTGTGTGTGTGTGTGTGTGTGTGTCTGTGTGTGTGTGTGTGTGTGTGTGTGTGTGTGTGTGTGTGTGTGTGTGTGTGTGTGTGTGTGTGTGTGTGTGTGCGTGTGTACGTGCGTGCGTACGTGCGTGCGTGTGTACGTGCGCTCGTGCATGCGTGTTGTGTGTGTGTGTGTGTGGTCTGTCTCTGAATCTCTCTCTCTCTCTCTCTCTCTCTCTCTCTCTCTCTCTCTCTCTCTCTCTTCTCTACGCCTCTTTCTCCCTCTCTGTCTCTCTCTGCCCCCCCCCTCTCTCTCTCTCTCTCTCTCTCTCTCTCTCTCTCTTTTCTTCCTCTTCTTCTTCTTCCATCCCTCTTTCTCGTCAAGTTAAGAAAATACGGAGACGACCGGAATGTAGACCTTAATTAATTATGTTAATAAAAGTGCGCGCCAGACATTTAATACATCACACGCCCTTAGGTTAATTAATACTGAAGAGATTTATTTGTTTCACCCCGGTTTGACTGAATGACAGATTTATGATACTGTGTTACATGCTTTGGCCTTTTGGTTTCATCAGCATTTTTCGCTCTCGTATTTGCGTGCGTGTGTGTGTGTGTGTGCGTGCGCGCGTGTGTTGCGTGTGCGTGTGCGTGTGTGTGTGTGCGTGCGTGCGTGCATGCGTGTGTGTGCGTGTGTGTGTGTGTTCTTCAGTTTAACGTCCTTCCACTAAAAGTGATTCAGACAAAATTATGCAGATCACTTGGTCCGGCAGAGAGTCTGTCGTCCCTTTGTCCCTGCCTCTCTGTCGCCCTAATGGCTTGGAGGTATTCACTGCATTGTTCTGTTAAAGACCCACCAGATCACTTGGTCCGGCAGAGAGTCTGTCATTCCTTTGTCCCTGCCTCTCTGTCGCCCTAATGGCTTGGAGGTATTCACTGCATTGTTCTGTTAAAGACCCACCAGATCACTTGGTCCGGCAGAGAGTCTGTCATTCCTTTGTCCCTGCCTCTCTGTCGCCCTAATGGCTTGGAGGTATTCACTGCATTGTTCTGTTAAAGACCCACCAGATCACGTGTCAAAAATCACCGGTTTCGCGGGTTTTCCCTCTTATAGCTGGTAGGAAATCTTGTTTTGACCAGGTTTGACTCCCATACATTTGCCCCCAAATTCTAAACGAAACATTTTAAAGAGCAGCCTCAATTTGAAATTGGGGGATCCTGAATGTGGGTCACAGCTACCTAGAAAAAAACAAGGGACTTAATCGTGGTGGGTCAGTGTCTCTTTAACGAGTCTAGTGTGGTAAATTCGATCACGTGGTCTCGAAGACGACAAATGTGATTCGCGCTTCTAGACCACGTGATCGAATCGTATCGCATAGTCGTGCGATTTTAGTGGACGTGTGGCTGGACCGTTTGTCTTATTTGCGAGTCTACATTTACTTACGATTTTGAATATAATGCAGGAACGGTTATCAATGAGCTTTCGAGAATTCTGATCGCTTCTCGGCCTTTTGGCTAAGACAGTGATTCAGGAACATAAATTTTTGTTTATACCGTGGTTGGTTTGTTCAGCCCGTCGTACATGGCGAAAGCCGATACGCGACGTTAAACTGAACTTCCATCCAATGAGCTTGGAAGATTTTCTGTATCATTAAATTGTAGCTCAGCTGTTTTGTCGTACATGGAACACAGTCACAAGTAACACCAAAAGGCAAAAAGCCTGAATATACTAAGAATGAAAACTCCGCAGCTGACTGAAGCCGTTTTGTTTTTTACTCCCACCCTTTCACCTACACTACAGGTGGGGATCATTGTGAACTCACTCACTGCCTACTGTTACCATACCTAACACCTCCCACCTTCCACCTTTTCACCTTCACTACAGGTGGGGATCATTGTGAACTCACTCACTGCCTCTGTTACCATACCTAACACCTCCCACCTTCCACCCTTTCACCTACACTACAGGTGGGGATCATTGTGAACTCACTCACTGCCTCTGTTACCATACCTTAACACCTCCCACCTTCCACCCTTTCACCTACACTACAGGTGGGGATCATTGTGAACTCACTCACTGCCTCTGTTACCATACTTAACACTTCCCACCTCCCACCCTTTCACCTACACTACAGGTGGGGATCATTGTGAACTCACTCACTGCCTCTGTTACCATACTTAACACTTCCCACCTTCCACCCCTTTCACCTACACTACAGGTGGGGATCATTGTGAACTCACTCACTGCCTCTGTTACCATACCTAACACCTCCCACCTTCCACCCTTTCACCTACACTACAGGTGGGGATCATTGTGAACTCACTCACTGCCTCTGTTACCATACCTAACACCTCCCACCTTCCACCCTTTCACCTACACTACAGGTGGGGATCATTGTGAACTCACTCACTGCCTCTGTTACCATACTTAACACTTCCCACCCTCCACCCTTTCACCTACACTACAGGTGGGGATCATTGTGAACTCACTCACTGCCTCTGTTACCATACTTAACACTTCCCACCTTCCACCCTTTCACCTACACTACAGGTGGGGATCATTGTGAACTCACTCACTGCCTCTGTTACCATACTTAACACTTCCCACCTTCCACCCTTTCACCTACACTACAGGTGGGGATCACTGTGAACTCACTCACTGCCTCTGTTATCATACTTAACACCTCCCACCTTCCACCCTTTCACCTACACTACAGGTGGGGATCATTGTGAACTCACTCACTGCCTCTGTTACCATACTTAACACTTCCCACCTTCCACCTTTTCACCTACACTACAGGTGGGGATCATTGTGAACTCACTCACTGCCTCTGTTACCATACTTAACACTTCCCACCTTCCACCTTTTCACCTACACTACAGGTGGGGATCATTGTGAACTCACTCACTGCCTCTGTTACCATACTTAACACCTCCCACCTTCCACCTTTTCACCTACACTACAGGTGGGGATCATTGTGAACTCACTCACTGCCTCTGTTACCATACTTACACTTCCCACCTCCCACCCTTTCACCTACACTACAGGTGGGGATCATTGTGAACTCACTCACTGCCTCTGTTACCATACACTAACACTTCCCACCTTCCACCCTTTCACCTACACTACAGGTGGGGATCATTGTGAACTGACTCACTGCCTCTGTTACCATACTTAACACTTCCCACCTTCCACCCTTTCACCTACACTACAGGTGGGGATCACTGTGAACTCACTCACTGCCTCTGTTACCATACTTAACACTTCCCACCTTCCACCCTTTCACCTACACTACAGGTGGGGATCATTGTGAACTCACTCACTGCCTCTGTTACCATACTTAACACTTCCCACCTTCCACCCTTTCACCTACACTACAGGTGGGGATCACTGTGAACTCACTCACTGCCTCTGTTACCATACTTAACACTTCCCACCTTCCACCCTTTCACCTACACTACAGGTGGGGATCACTGTGAACTCACTCACTGCCTCTGTTACCATACTTAACACTTCCCACCTTCCACCCTTTCACCTACACTACAGGTGGGGATCACTGTGAACTCACTCACTGCCTTACCATACTTAACACTTCCCACCTTCCACCCTTTCACCTACACTACAGGTGGGGATCACTGTGAAACTCACTCACTGCCTCTGTTACCATACTTAACACTTCCCACCTTCCACCCTTTCACCTACACTACAGGTGGGGATCATTGTGAACTCATTCACTGCCTCTGTTACCATACCTAACACTTCCCACCTTTCACCTACACTACAGGTGGGGATCATTGTGAACTCACTCACTGCCTCTGTTACCATACTTAACACTTCCACCTTCCACCTTCACCTACACTACAGGTGGGGATCACTGTGAACTCACTCACTGCCTCTGTTACCATACTTAACACCTCCCACCTTCCACCCTTTCACCTACACTACAGGTGGGGATCACTGTGAACTCACTCACTGCCTCTGTTACCATACTTAACACTTCCCACCTTCCACCCTTTCACCTACACTACAGGTGGGGATCATTGTGAACTCACTCACTGCCTCTGTTACCATACTTAACACTTCCCACCTTCCACCCTTTCACCTACACTACAGGTGGGGATCATTGTGAACTCACTCACTGCCTCTGTTACCATACTTAACACTTCCCACCTTTTCACCTACACTACAGGTGGGGATCATTGTGAACTCACTCACTGCCTCTGTTACCATACTTAACACCTCCCACCTCCCACCCTTTCACCTACACTACAGGTGGGGATCATTGTGAACTCACTCACTGCCTCTGTTACCATACTTAACACCTCCCACCTCCCACCCTTTCACCTACACTACAGGTGGGGATCATTGTGAACTGACTCACTGACTCTGTTACCATACCTAACACCTCCCACCTCCCACCCTTTCACCTACACTACAGGTGGGGATCATTGTGAACTGACTCACTGACTCTGTTACCATACTTAACACACTCCCACCTTCCACCCTTTCACCTACACTACAGGTGGGGATCATTGTGAACTCACTCACTGCCTCTGTTACCATACCTAACACTTCCCACCTCCCACCCTTTCACCTACACTACAGGTGGGGATCATTGTGAACTCACTCACTGCCTCTGTTACCATACTTAACACTTCCCACCTTCCACCCTTTCACCTACACTACAGGTGGGGATCACTGTGAACTCACTCACTGCCTCTGTTACCATACTTAACACCCTCCCACCTCCCACCCTTTCACCTACACTACAGGTGGGGATCATTGTGAACTCACTCACTGCCTCTGTTACCATACCTAACACCTTCCCACCTTCCACCCTTTCACCTACACTACAGGTGGGGATCATTGTGAACTCACTCACTGCCTCTGTTACCATACCTAACACCTCCCACCTTCCACCCTTTCACCTACACTACAGGTGGGGATCACTGTGAACTCACTCACTGCCTCTGTTACCATAACTTAACACTTCCCACCTTCCACCCTTTCACCTACACTACAGGTGGGGATCATTGTGAACTCACTCACTGCCTCTGTTACCATGCTTAACACCTCCCACCTTCCACCCTTTCACCTACACTACAGGCGGGGATCATTGTGAACTCACTCACTGCCTCTGTTACCATACTTAACACTTCCCACCTTCCACCCTTTCACCTACACTACAGGTGGGGATCATTGTGAACTCACTCACTGCCTCTGTTACCATGCTTAACACCTCCCACCTTCCACCTTTTCACCTTCCAGGCGGGAAGTGAGAAAGTGAGCTTCATTCTGTGCAAGGTTTGTTGGTAGGCTGCGAAGTAACCGCTCTTTATGACATTTAGGCCGGGTTCACATTAGACGCGTAAGTTCCGTAAGGAAAACCCTAAATAAGTGGAAGAAAGAAGGATAACAGTTTACGCACATAAGGGGAATTCGGACACGTGCGCAAATCTTTTCCCTTCTTTGTTTCACTTATTTATGGATTGCGCACGGGTTTCCGCATGGACTATCCGCTTATGTGTCTACACAGCCTTAGGCTTTTTGACAAGTGTTACTTTATGCCAATCGAAAAACGAACTGAAAAAAACATTTTTTGAAAGAAAGTAGAGAGGAGAGAGACAGAAAGGGATGGATTTGGAGTCGAGTCTATGTATGTATAGACAGAACTTTCTAATTCGACAGCCTTTAAAAACACCCTCCACGGTTGAGTTGGCCTTTTACAATAAATCTGACACTCCAGTTGGGCTGATCCCGGTGAAGAAGGTGAAACGCTGGTGCCTTTGTCCACACACACTGGTAAGTCATGATTGCCATGGGGAGAGGGGCTTATGTGGGGCTATAACTGAGGATACTGGCTAAAGAGAGTGAGTTTATATAGGACAAGATAGTGGACAATTGAGGAGGAGGTATACCTTTTCTTTTTCTTCCGGTTAAGTACCCACATTCAACAGTTTGTTTTCTTGGTACTATCGCGGTCGAGGTTCGAAGTCGGGAGAGGGAGAGAGGCGGAGAGGGAGAGAGAGAGAGAGAGAGAGAGAGAGAGAGAGAGAGAGAGAGAGAGAGAGAGAGAGAGAGAGAGAGAGAGAGAGAGAGAGAGAGAGAGAGAGAGAGAGAAAGAGAGAGAGAGAACATTTGAACAATTGAACACTTGAAATGTTATTGTCATTACCACCTCGGTCTTAAGTATTTTCAATGGAATAACAACATGAAGTGAGATTAAAGAAACAAAGAAATGAAAACCGGAAAAAAAAGATTCATCATGGTTACCGACCATCCAATATATAATCACCATGCGAGAAATATCAAGAACAACATAGATTTCTTTTGTTCAACCATCTACGCTGCTCTTGTTGTACTTATTTGCATGGTTATTTGAGCTTTTGCTATAAAACAGAGAGAGAGAGAGAGAGAGAGAGAGAGAGAGAGAGAGAGAGAGAATGCGAATGCGAAAGTTTATTCAGTTCAGGCCTAGGCCCCTCACTGAAGGGGTGTCAAGTAATACAAAGCATGTTGATATAATGGCATAAACAGCCATAATCACGAAGCATTGAATTAATTAATTAATTGTACAAACATAAAACAGAAGACAATTCAAGCCTATTAAGAAATCATTAACTGTAGCCTTTTCTGGGCTTTGTAAACATACATAGCCAAGTTCACAATAGTTTTCTCATTGTGACATGCCATTAAGAGATTCAAACGAAACGGACAAGGGTTATTATAATACTTTGCTTGAATTAGTTTCATTCTTAGATCATGCAGCACAGGACAAATAAAAAGGAAATGTAGTTCATCTTCTCTACCTATATTACAAAGTCGGCATTTCATTCCATGATCATTTGATATTCGAGAGAGAGAGAGAGAGAGAGAGAGAGAGAGAGAGAGAGAGAGAGAGAGAGAGAGAGAGAGAGAGAGAGAGAGAGAGAGAGAGAGAAGGAAGACAGACAGACGGACAGACATAAAGACATTACATAAACATAGTGGGGGGTTTTAAATACATAAAAACAGATGCAGAAACCAAAAGTAAAAGAGACAGACATAAATAGAGATAGAGACAGTGGCACACAGAGAGCGAGACAGACAGACAGACAGATACACAGACACCACACTG
The DNA here is from genome assembly GCA_017654935.2 of Phymorhynchus buccinoides. Classification (NCBI taxonomy): domain Eukaryota; kingdom Metazoa; phylum Mollusca; class Gastropoda; order Neogastropoda; family Raphitomidae; genus Phymorhynchus; species Phymorhynchus buccinoides. The sequence goes on along the minus strand of CM065702.1, from coordinate 41,754,035 downwards.
TCAGTGCTAAACTGCACTCTTTTGTCCAATTGTGAGCAATTCGCCCACCAGATAAACAGCACTTTATCCCCTACATGCACTGTGATAATGTGTGAACAACATTATCACGCCAGGGGTCTTGCGGAAGAAACAAGGGGCGTACTTTACAATGGGATGGAGTATTCGCTTTTGTTTTAATCTGTCTGCAATGACCGTTCCTCCGTCTTTTTCTGTCAATTTGTAATGAAGAACAGGTTTCTACAAAATTACTTGTGTATCTATGTTTATTTGTCTGTTTGTATGTCCAAGTGTCTCTGTAGAAAAAAAACGTTCCACGAACGAAAGCTTAAACTATTAAACTTACCATAATAGAAATTGCAGAATGGTTCGTAATGCTGTCATGTTGGTGCACTAACAGTAAATATATTTATGGTGCCACAATTACCTTACCAAATGTCTGGTGAGAAAACAACAAGTGTAGCACTTTAGATCTTTAATTGTTAAATCTGACTTTCTGTGAATCTGAGCAGACATAATGGCTAACAGTACACCTTTTAGAATCCAACATAACTGAAAATATATTTGGTGTTTAGTATTTTAGTATATTCTATTCACAGAGACCTCTGTGAAATTCGGGCTACTCCCAACTGGAGAGCGCGTCGACACGAGCGCAGTGCCACCCTTTTTTGTCATTTACTTTTTGAACATCACAATAAACAAATCCAGCTTTGTTGTTATCATTTCTGGAACACTAATTCTCATTTTGGCTGCTGGGGTTACATTAATGTGCTAGCTCTTGCTGCAGGGGGGTCAGAGGTGACCGAGTTTACCGGTGATTGATAAATGGGAAGTGAAAGGTCGGTCTAATGGACTCTGTAGTTCTATATGTCACATTGCACACACTGACTGAGACATTGGTGATCGTCTACGAAAGAAAAAACACATTGCCGTCTATACAAACTACTATGTTAGGATGACATAGTTAAAATATAATTAGCATTCAATGTTCAGTAACAAAAAAAGCCGAAAACCCGGTTTTAGAACCAAGTCCACTCCGTATCCCAGTCACTCATTGAATGAGTTGCTTAACACTAACACACACCACACAACGTGTGCCAGATTTTATTATTGGACAATCAAAGAGAAGAAAAAGGCACACTACTAGTTGGCCTGATATTTGAGGGGAGGCCGTTGGACACACACACACACACACAGGCGCGCGCGACTTGGAAAAAGGGCCTACACACTTGTACACCACACACACACACACACTACACAGAGACACACACACACACACACAACACACACACACACACACACACACACACACACACACACACACACACACACACACACACACACACACACACACACACACACACACACACACACACACACACACACACGCACACACACACGCACGCACGCACGCACACACATACACACGCACGCACGCACGCACGCACGCACACCCGTAATACCACCCTATGTTATTCCTGTCGTGATAGTATGCTTAGGCAATTACGTCTGAATTATATTTTTGAGCTGAAGTTACACTAGGCTTTGTGAAGATGTATTACCAAACACTCGTATCAAGTATTTCTGGTGTTCCCAAACAAACGCGATTGCATATATAGCTGATACACAAAAGAGAGACAGAAAGAGAGACAGACACACACACCACCAAGTACAAGAAAGAAAGGAAAATAGAGACAGCAAACACACAGACTGAGACAGAGACAGACTCAGATAAGACAGACAAACAGACAGACATATAGCTGATACACGCGTTCCTGAAACGCAAAACTAAAACACAATCTCTGTTGCGTACTTAATACCTAAAGTCTAAAACTGACCTGGTCGTATTTTGAAAAATAAAAAAAGAAGGTCATCATTTTCATCCCCGAATGACCGGTGTGCGTGGATTAGATGGGAGGAGGGGAACGGGGTATGTAGTAACTGAGTTTGTTTGTTTGTGTGTGTACGCGCGTACATGTGTGTGTGAACAGTGGGTG
>CM065702.1:41739541-41742041 GCA_017654935.2 Phymorhynchus buccinoides | reverse complement strand
ATACTAATGGGCCGTAGAAACACGATCCTCTTCACTTCCACCATCAGACCACCGTCATCGTCATCTCCTGTCACACACACTGGGGGTTGAAATGGTCAGTCACATCTCTCCATCTTCCTTCTCCCCCCCCCCCCCCCCCCCCCCCCCCCCCTGTTATTTGGCAGGTGCTGGGTTTTATGGTGATTTATTTTTATTATAGTGGACGTTTACGTTTATTATTCAAAGAGGAAATATGTGACCTAGCACCACGAAAGGGACATTAAGTGTCAAACTGACCATTCTGAGAAAATTAGAGATTTGCACACTTCGGACAATTCTCTTTATAGTGATACAAGAGCCATTATTGTACATATTTCCGTTCCAGAGTTATGAGCACTTAAAGTTAGTAGGGTGAGCATCATCCATTTTGAGAAAACACAGTCCAAAGTCCAGGCTTGCTGAAGAAATTCATTGACCTACTCGTTTTAAAGCACTATGAGACCATTTAGAGACCATATTAAAGATTGTCCTTTATAATTATGAAAGATAAGATGCTAGAGAACATATATATAAAAGTACCCTTAACTCAACATTGACCAAAAAATGAGATTTTTGACTTTGCAAGCCTGTTGTGAGAAACTAGCCCAGCGACTTAATGTCCCTTTCGTGGTGCGGGGTCACATGTGGTTTTGGTGTCACTATGATTTAGAGTCTGATTTGGTTCGACTGTGATACACAGTCTGATTTGTATAGAGTGTGTCGACATGGTCATTGTAGCAGTATCCGATGTCATTTTAGTGTCATGTGTTGACCACTATAAATAAATATGTCTCCCTCATTAGTCCTATGACGGGACTTGTGTGGACAATATAAATATGTCTCCCTCATTAGTCCTATGACGGGACTTGTGTGGACAATATAAATATGTCTCCCTCATTAGTCCTATGACGGGACTTGTGTGGACAATATAAATATGTCTCCCTCATTAGTCCTATGACGGGACTTGTGTGGATAATATAAATATGTCTCCCTCATTAGTCCTATGACGGGACTTGTGTGGATAATATAAATATGTCTCCCTCATTAGTCCTATGACGGGACTTGTGTGGATAATATAAATATGTCTCCCTCATTAGTCCTATGACGGGACTTGTGTGGATAATATAAATATGTCTCCCTCATTAGTCCTATGACGGGACTTGTGTGGATAATATAAATATGTCTCCCTCATTAGTCCTATGACGGGACTTGTGTGGACAATATAAATATGTCTCCCTCATTAGTCCTATGACGGGACTTGTGTGGACAATATAAATATGTCTCCCACATTAGTCCTATGACGGGACTTGTGTGGACAATATAAATATGTCTCCCTCATTAGTCCTATGACGGGACTTGTGTGGACAATATAAATATGTCTCCCTCATTAGTCCTATGACGGGACTTGTGTGGACAATATAAATATGTCTCCCTCATTAGTCCTATGACGGGACTTGTGTGGACAATATAAATATGTCTCCCTCATTAGTCCTATGACGGGACTTGTGTGGACAATATAAATATGTCTCCCTCATTAGTCCTATGACGGGACTTGTGTGGACAATATAAATATGTCTCCCTCATTAGTCCTATGACGGGACTTGTGTGGACAATATAAATATGTCTCCCTCATTAGTCCTATGACGGGACTTGTGTGGACAATATAAATATGTCTCCCTCATTAGTCATTAGTCCTATGACGGGACTTGTGTGGACAATATAAATATGTCTCCCACATTAGTGGACAATATAAATATGTCTCCCTCATTAGTCCTATGACGGGACTTGTGTGGACAATATAAATATGTCTCCCTCATTAGTCCTATGACGGGACTTGTGTGGACAATATAAATATGTCTCCCTCATTAGTCCTATGACGGGACTTGTGTGGATAATATAAATATGTCTCCCTCATTAGTCCTATGACGGGACTTGTGTGGACAATATAAATATGTCTCCCTCATTAGTCCTATGACGGGACTTGTGTGGACAATATAAATATGTCTCCCTCATTAGTCCTATGACGGGACTTGTGTGGACAATATAAATATGTCTCCCTCATTAGTCCTATGACGGGACTTGTGTGGACAATATAAATATGTCTCCCTCATTAGTCCTATGACGGGACTTGTGTGGACAATATAAATATGTCTCCCACATTAGTCCTATGACGGGACTTGTGTGGACAATATAAATATGTCTCCCTCATTAGTCCTATGACGGGACTTGTGTGGACAATATAAATATGTCTCCCTCATTAGTCCTATGACGGGACTTGTGTGGACAATATAAATATGTCTCCCTCATTAGTCCTATGACGGGACTTGTGTGGACAATATAAATATGTCTCCCTCATTAGTCCTATGACGGGACTTGTGTGGACAATATAAATATGTCTCCCTCATTAGTCCTATGACGGGACTTGTGTGGACAATATAAATATGTCTCCCTCATTAGTCCTATGACGGGACTTGTGTGGACA
>CM065702.1:41702041-41704541 GCA_017654935.2 Phymorhynchus buccinoides | reverse complement strand
AAAGGAGAAAAGATAAGAAAGATAGAACAAAATGTTCTGATTTCAAGATAAGCCCGTCCTTACATAACAAATAACTGCGATGGCAAACTTTAAAACGAACTGGTAGAGTCTTGTTTGTGTTTGGCTAAAGCAATTTGGGACACCACCACCCCTTCTCTCTCTCTCTCTCTCTCTCTCTCTCTCTCTCTCTCTCTCTCTCTCTCTCTCTCTCTCTCTCTCTCTCTCTCTCTCTCACTCTCTCTCTCTCTCTCTCTCTCTCTCTCTCTCTCTCTCTCTCTCTCTCTCTCTCTCTCTCTCTCTCTCTCTCTCTTTCTCTCTCGTGCGTGCGTGCGTGCGTGCGTGCGTGCGTGCGTGTCTGTGTCCGCGTGTCTGTGTCTGTATTTAGTAGATAGCCACAAAGTTCTGGGAGTTGTAATTGACAACAATCTTTCGTGGTCTGAGCATGTTTCAATGATTTGCAAATCCCTATCTAAAAAGGTATACCAGTTGTCCAAAATCAAACATTTTCTTGACTTACATACTCGTAAAATAGTTTTCCATTCTTTCATTGCGTCTCACATAAACTACGCTTCCACCATCTGGGATGGGGCTAGTGCCAACATATTAAGACCTCTGTCTAGTCTTTATAGACGAGCTCTAAAATTGGTACTTTTAAAATCATCTAAACTAACAATTTCCGACTACATAAAATTAGATATTTTACCATTTCATTTAAAATTAAAACACAACAAGGCTGTTTTTATGTTTAAAATTCTATCGGGACGTGCACCTTCACTGTCAGATGAATTTGTTACAAATGATCGACGCCATACTCATAAAATAATGTTGCCCTTACCAAAACTTGACATTTTCAAAACCAGTTTAATGTATTCAGGTGGTGCTCTTTGGAATTCAATCTTAAAGGACCATAGTCATCTCCATTTGGACCTAAAAACGTTCTGGAAAACGTTTCAGCATTATTTCCTACTACACATAGACACAGTATACAAACTGTATCTATGTAACCTACCTTTTATGTTACATTCATCAAGATAAAGTGAGCGCACACACTTTTATTTCGCAAAAATCGGTCTCCTGGGGCAGATTTGCCAGCTGCCATTGAATCTCACCAAAAATGGGATTTGTGCGATAATCCATTTGGCGTGACGTAGATTAGGGGAAATCAATACGGCACCTGTGACTGGTGTTGAACTATTTGAAGACAAATTATTTTGCCTGTTTGTGGCCCGTTTTTAATAATAGAACTTGTTGGGATACTTTCAGACCTAGCTTATGACGTAACGCTGTCAGAGGATACGTATTATTATTATGACGCCAAGTTGTACACCTTCAAGTTCCTCTCTTCTTGTTCTAGTCCAGGCGAAATTATAATGTTTACCTTGTTTTGTGATATATATTAGGTTTCTATGTTGATCTAACATGATTTGAGGGTGCTGAATCCAGATCCGTTAAAGGCCAAGTTGTAAATGTTGGATATTTTGAGTTATGACGTAATATTCAAAATGGCCGCCATAGGTATCTAGAGAACTGTAAAAACATGCACTTAACGTAATTGTTTTGTATCTAATGCTTGTTTTGGTAAGAAAAATAGTATAATTTGCTGAAATTATTCAAACTATGGGAATTATATCCTATTTTAGTACTTCTTAGCCCCCAGCCACTGTGGAGAGGGCTATCGCGATCTTTCGTGCCCTTTCATTTATTTTAAGAACCATGTCACAGGATCACTTCGAATTTGTGTGTTACTATTTTAATGAAGCTGATGTGCCCCTCAGTATGCCTTGTTGACTTTGACCTTTGACCTTGAGTATGTGATTTTATTGTATCAACTATACTTTTTTAACCTTTGCACTGCTGTTGTAACATGTTTCTAAGCTAAGGTTTATAGAGGATGTTGAATTACTGATGCCTATTTTATGCCTAAGCCATTCATCTGAAATGCTTTACCTTGAATTCGCATGGAATATTTCAACTTTTTGCTTTAATATATTTTAAATCATTGCAGTAACTGTCTCATAATTGGTACATGAGCCAATGGTTAAACATATCTAGATGCTAACCTAAGTACCAAAGACATCTCTAGCCTTCATCTTGATGCTTGGCCTTTGTTGCTAGGCGCCAAGCAGAACAACACGGCGATCAGTGTCGATATTTCTTTTTATTTTATAGGTGGGTAAAATGGCCGACATTCCATTGCACGTCGGCACTTTTACCCACCTATAAATTGGCTAATGCACCAATTATGAGACCATTACTGCCAAGATTTGAAACATATAAAGACAAAAAGTTAAAATATTCAATGCAAATTCAAGGTCAAGCATTTAAGATGAAAGGTTTAATAAAATAGGTATCATGAATTCAATATTCTCTATGCACGTTAGCTTAGGAAAAAACAAACACATAGCTTATTTTACCACAGCAGTGCAAAAGTTGAAAAAGTATAGTTGATACATTAAAATCACATACTCAAGGTCAAAGGTCAAGGTCAATAAGGTATACT
>CM065702.1:41692041-41694541 GCA_017654935.2 Phymorhynchus buccinoides | reverse complement strand
TGAAACAAATCTAGGTGATACATGAGTTTCAACCTTGGAGAAAAAAAAGGGGGTGTGAACGTTTCCCACTGGGCATTTAATTTGAAAACAAAACGCTGCAATCTCAATAAAACAAAAATAAAGAAAAACATTGAAGCGATTCTGTCCACCAGTTCATGTCATAATCATAGCCAGGACAGAGAGACAGACAGAGACGAACAATCGCAGTATCCCCACGTTCACTCTGTAAGGCAGGGACATGTAGGGACGAAATTTGGGACACATAGAGACGGGGAAATATAGAGAGGAAACTGGGGACACATAGAGACGGGGAAATATAGAGAGGAAACTGGGGACACATAGAGACGGGGAACATTTGGGACACATAGAGACGGGGAAAGATAGAGGACATTTAGGACACATAGAGACGGGAGAAAATAGAGAGGAAACTGGGGACACATAGAGACGGGGAAATATAGAGAGGAAACTGGGGACACATAGAGACGGGGAAATATAGAGAGGAAACTGGGGACACATAGAGACGGGGAACATTTGGGACACATAGAGACGGGGAAAGATAGAGGACATTTAGGACACATAGAGACGGGAGAAAAATAGAGAGGAAACTGGGGACACATAGAGACGGGGAAATATAGAGAGGAAACTGGGGACACATAGAGACGGGGAAATATAGAGAGGAAACTGGGGACACATAGAGACGGGGAACATTTGGGACACATAGAGGACATTTAGGACAGAGACGGGGAAAGATAGAGGACATTTAGGACACATAGAGACGGGAGAAAATAGAGAGGAAACTGGGGACACATAGAGACGGGGAAAGATAGAGGACATTTGGGACACATAGAGACGGGGAAAGATAGAGGACATTTGGGACACATAGAGACGGGGGGAAATAGACAGGAAACTGGGGACACATAGAGACGGGGAAAGATAGAGGACATTTGGGACACATAGAGACGGGGAAAGATAGAGGAAATTGGGGACACATAGAGACGGGGAATATAGAGGAAACTGGGGACACATAGAGACGGGGACACATAAAGAGACGGGGAAACATAGGAAACAGGGGAACACATAGAGACGGGGAAAAATAGAGGAAACTGGGGACACATATACATAGAGACGGGGAATATAGAGGAAACTGGGGACACATAGAGACGGGGAAAAATAGAGGAAACTGGGGACACATATACATAGAGACGGTGAAAATAGAGGAAACTGGGAACACATAGAGACGAGGAATATAGAGGAAACTGGGGACACATATACATAGAGACGGGAAAACATAGAGGAAACTGGGGACACATAGAGACGGGGAATATAGAGGAAACTGGGGACACATAGAGACGGGGAATATAGAGGAAACTGGGGACACATAGAGACGGGAAAACATAGAGGAAACTGGGGACACATAGAGACGGGGAAAAATAGAGGAAACTGGGGACACATAGAGACGGGAAAAATATAGAGGAAACTGGGGACACATAGAGACGGGGAAATATAGAGGAAACTGGGGACACATAGAGACGGGGAAATATAGAGGAAACTGGGGACACATAGAGACGGGGAAATATAGAGAGGGTGCGGGGACACATAGAGACGGGGACACAAATAGACGGGGAAATACAGAGAGGAAATTGGGGGTTCATAGAGACGGGGACACATAGAGACGCGGAAATAAAGAGTCTAAATTCGGGACACATAGAGACGGGGACATATAGAGAGGGAGCGAAAACACATAGAGACGGGGACACACTCATAAAGACGAGACATAGGGTGTGGGGACACATAAAGACGGGGAAACATAGAGAGGAAATTGGGGACACATAGATACAGGAACACATAGAGAAGTGGATAGACGTTAAATGAAAGACACACACACACACATAGAGACGAGAGCACACTTCTACGCATCCCCACAAAACTATGTTGCTGTTTGTGATGGAATATCACCCACCACAAACACATTTTAGCCCCAGTTTCTAGAACAGTGGTTTCCTCGTCTGTTACCTAAAGGTCCTGATTGACAAACACAGAAACAAACGCAAAAAAGTTTATGGGTTTTTTTGCTGAGTGTGAAATATTGCGTCGATTTTAATGAGTTCCTTCTCTGGGAAGGTGCACTTTATGCACTGTGCGTTTAGTTTGCATAGAAAGCACCCTTGATCTCTTTAACACGTGTGTTTTCCTGAATCATGCTGACTGTGTGTGTGTGTGGGGGGGGGGGTGCGTGCGTGCGTGCGTGCGTGTGTGTGTATGTGTGTGTGTTTGTGTGGTGTGTGTGGGTGTGTGTGTGTGTGTGTAGTGTGTGTGGGGGAGGGGGGGGGGGGGGGGTCTTGTGTGTGTGCTGTGTGTGTGAGTCTCTCTCTCTCTCTCTCTCTCTCTCTCAGTCTCTCTCTCTGTCTCTTCCTCTCTCTCGGAAGCTCTTTCTCTCTCTCTCTCTCGTCTTCTTCTCTCTCTCTCGTCTCTCCTCTGTGTGTTTGTGGGGGGGGGAGGG
>CM065702.1:41669541-41679541 GCA_017654935.2 Phymorhynchus buccinoides | reverse complement strand
GACAGGGAAAAAAAAAAAAGAGAGACAAAGAGGGAAAAAGAGAGGGAGAGAGAGGGAGAGGAGGAGAATAAACGGTCAAAACTGTGTTTTTCTAGTGTTTATCGTGTGCTGTGCAGACCTAGCTAGTGGAGAAAGTAACCTTTGATACGCTGTCTAAACAAACTGAAGGGACCTTCACCAATACTGGGGGTTGCCTTTTAAAAGAAAGCACTGAGAGAGAGAGAGAGAGAGAGAGAGAGAGAGAGAGAGAGAGAGAGAGAGAGAGAGAGAGAGAGAGAGAGAGAGAGAGAGAGAGAGAGAGAGAGAGAGAGACGCTTCAGACATTGTTTTATTGACAATGGCACAAATACAGAGAGAGAGAGAGAGAGAGAGAGAGAGAGAGAGAGAGAGAGAGAGAGAGAGAGAGAGAGAGAGAGAGAGAGAGAGAGAGACATAGAGAGAGACAGACAGACAGACAGACAGACAGACAGACAGACAGAAATAGGCAGAGATGGAATACGAATACGAATACGAATACGATGGAGAGGAAGACAAACAGACACTAATGCTCGGTGTTCATCTGTGTTCTACCGAGGACCCAGCATGTTTGACAATCGCGTGACAGGTAGCACACGACTTGTTGCCTTTGACTTGCTGACAGGTTACACACACAAGCAGGTCTGCTTCTTTGGGTCTCTCTTCCCCAAGACCCAAACAACATGGGCGACAGCGGACCAAATGCCGTACACAACGCACGCCAGTCGGTGTGAATGACATGACAGCAGGTGTGAGACAGACACAGAATGAAACAAAACAGACGCTTTGTATTAGCCAGGACACGAGATGTACACCGAGCCTAAGACAGGCAGAAGAAACAGAAAGAATTTACCTGAGAGGAGAAATCTCTCATCTGTGTATGTCTCTGTCTGTCTGTCTGTCTGTCTGTCTGTCTGTCTGTCTGTCTGTCTGTCTCTCTCTCTCTCTCTCTCTCTCTCTCTCTCTCTCTCTCTCTCTCTCTCTCTCTCTCTCTCTCTCTCTCTCTCTCTCTCTCTCTCTCTCTCTCTCTCTCTCCCATTATGTTGATGTCAAGGCTAACAAACCGAAATAATGATGGGTTGCCAAGAGTCAGGGGCGGAACATTAACTTTCATCATTACAAAAAAGAAAGTCTGTCAGAGGCTTTACACGCGTCCATATAGAGGGGAGGGACAAATATTAGAGACAGACATTCATACACATGCACACAAACACCAAGCATACAGACGGCAATACAGCATAAAGCATTTTGTCGACTGAAACCCAGAAGATCCTATCACCTTTCTGTATTCCCTTTCTATAGGACCTTCTGGCTTCTACCTACCCACGTATATACTGCAAGAACTAGACACGGTGAACTAGAAACGGTGAAGATGGAAGCCACCCCTACCCCTAGGGACATCATATGATGCCTCGCTAATGCCACACGTCGCAGCAGTTAGTCCCTGAAGATGCAACGTAACGCGGTACTGCTAGGACTGGTTCGTTTTGTCATCAGTTTGCCTTATTATATTACCTAACCACTCCGCCTACTGTCTGTCTGTGTCTCTGTCTGTCTGTCTGTCTTTCTCTGTGTCTGTCTGTCTGTCTGTCTGTCTGTCTGTCTGTCTGTCTGTCTCTCTCTCTCTCTCTCTCTCTCTCTCTCTCTCTCTCTCTCTCTCTCTCTCTCTCTCTCTCTCTCTCACACACACACACACACACACACACACACACACACACACACACACACACACACACACACACACACACACACACACACACACACACACACAGGCATAATAATATTTTACCAACTCCATGACATGTGCGAGTCACGATGCATTCAGATATATATAAACAAGCGCGAATTCGCAATCGTTTGTGGCAGCGTTCTATTTTTACCACTCCAATCATTACATACACTGAGTCGCCTCCCCTGGCTTTTCAATAATTTTAATATGTAAACCAGAATGTTATCTCTGCACCATTTCGTAACTTTTCATATCTTTTGGAAAACATTTAAAACTATTTATCCTATTTATACTCATCGAAAGAAGCACCGCATACTCGTCGTGTCTGTTGCAGTGTCTGCATTACGTATGTTTATTATTTTGTAAGCTTTAAAATGAAGATTTATGTGCTCTGTTCAGTATACAATTCTTTCCATACCTAAGGACTGTAGATATGACAACTGAAATGTTACTTTATGCCCAAGTACTTTTTTTCTCTTTTACAATATGTGCGACAATTTTGGACCGACCGACAGACCGACCGACAATGCGAGTTATAGGTTTGTGGCTTGTGCCACAAACAAAACCAAGCCGACCAAAATATATTAAAACAATATTTACCACACAGTGATCTGGATGATTTCGTCAGTTCGTTTCAACTTTCCACTGGAGTTAAAGTTTATGCAGCAAAAACATTCCAAACATTTGTAACATTCCAATTTCTTGTCCTCTCCCATCATTGTGTTGTGGCATTAAGGTTAAGACATCCCATTTCATAAAATAAAAAGGAGGGGGGATGGGCATTATTCATTTTCTGAAACAATAACTTTTCGGAGTAAAACTTTCCACTGATAATGTGAAATACAACAGAATTTCGCCAAATTACATTAGACTAAAGTGTTGAAGCAGTTCTGTTGATTTAAAAACAAATACAAGTCATAGAACAGTTTTCAGAGACAAGAAAGTGCTCTTGATGTACAACAATACAACTCGGATCACATGAAGAATAACGTATCTGAGCCAGAACAGCCAGTAACATTAACACAACAACAAAGTAACAACAAGTCCATTGATTATTCTTTTACACAGAAACACAGACAGAAAGACGAACTAACAGATTGGGGAAAACATCAACCTTAAAAAAAAAGCATGACCTTTTTGGCACTGGTCTTTAAGAATGATCCGTGATCTTGGCTCGAATTCCATTGATGTCATTGTTTACACAATTTTTATTTAGACTAAAATAATTATTTTAAAAAATAATAATAAACTTACTCAATTTCAAGTGAACGGAAATCGTAGGTGGATACATTATCAAATAATTATGTGTAGGCGTATATCAGCTGTGCCAAATAATTAATATATATATATATGAATCTCTCTCTCTCTCTCTCTCTCTCTCTCTCTCTCTCTCTCTCTCTCTCTCTCTCTCTCTCTCTCTCTCTCTCTCTGACGCTCTTTTTTCACGTTTCTAGCAATTTAAATGGGTTTTTTGTTTTATCCAAGAACCGATTGTAAGAATAGGCATCGCCTAAAATCTTTATCCTTGTTAAATAAAGTTTTTCAGTGTTCAGTGACTCTCTCTCTCTCTCTCTCTCTCTCTCTCTCTCTCTCTCTCTCTCTCTCTCTCTCTCTCTCTCTCTCTCTCGCTCTCTCTCTCTCTCTCTCGCTCTCTCTCTCTCTCCCTCTCCACCCCCCCCCTCTCTCTCTCTCTCGCAATCTCACCCAGGGTATTTACTTTCCTGTCAACATTTAAAACATTGAATACTATGATGTCACAATCAGTCCATGGACTGAAGAAGAAGGCAGTGCCCTTCCAAATCATTTCACTCTGTACACAGTTGGTGTGTTGGTGTTGTTTAGTTCATTATAACATCAAAAACATCGAATACTATGATGTCACAATCAGTCCATGGACTGAAGAAGAACGCAGTGCCCTTCCAAATCATTTCACTCTGTACACATTTGGTGTGTTGGTGTTGTTTAGTTCATTACAACATCTAAAACATCGAATACTATGATGTCACAATCAGTCCATGGACTGAAGAAGAAGGCAGTGCCCTTCCAAATCATTTCACTCTGTACACAGTTGGTGTGTTGGTGTTGTTGTTTAGTTCATTATAACATCTAAAACATCGAAGTGACACCAAGAGTACGCGTAAACCGATCTTGCTTTCTCATTAAGTCATGAACGAACTGTAATTAAATTGACATAATTCCAACTGTCTTATGTTACAAGGTACAAAACAAGATCAACTAATTAACATTAATTAGTTGTTTTAAACTATGGAGTACATTGAACTAATATAATACCCTTTCCCACTGAGGGAAACAGAAGACAGTTCTGCAGAGGGGCCGACCCACACGTCCGACTGTAGTCAAACGACTGTCCAGCCGTGACATTTGTGAAGCATGAAATACTACTGCCTACATGAATCTAATGAAACCATACCGGTTTCTGTCACTGTCTGTGTAGACCCTCATACATGACATACTACTGCCTACATGAATCTAATGAAGCCATACCGGTTTCTGTCACTGTCTGTGTAGACCCTCATACATGACATACTACTGCCTACATGAATCTAATGAAACCATACCGGTTTCTGTCACTGTCTGTGTAGACCCTCATACATGAAATACTACTGCCTACATGAATCTAATGAAGCTATACCGGTTTCTGTCACTGTCTGTGTAGACCCTCATACATGAAATACTACTGCCTACATGAATCTAATGAAACTATACCGGTTTCTGTCACTGTCTGTGTAGACCCTCATACATGACATACTACTGCCTACATGAATCTAATGAAACTATACCGGTTTCTGTCACTGTCTGTGTAGACCCTCATACATGAAATACTACTGCCTACATGAATCTAATGAAACCATACCGGTTTCTGTCACTGTCTGTGTAGACCCTCATACATGACATACTACTGCCTACATGAATCTAATGAAACTATACCGGTTTCTGTCACTGTCTGTGTAGACCCTCATACATGAAATACTACTGCCTACATGAATCTAATGAAACCATACCGGTTTCTGTCACTGTCTGTGTAGACCCTCATACATGAAATACTACTGCCTACATGAATCTAATGAAACCATACCGGTTTCTGTCACTGTCTGTGTAGACCCTCATACATGAAATACTACTGCCTACATGAATCTAATGAAACCATACCGGTTTCTGTCACTGTTTGTGTAGACCCTCATACATGAAATACTACTGCCTACATGAATCTAATGAAACCATACCGGTTTCTGTCACTGTCTGTGTAGACCCTCATACACGAATCTCTCCCTATTTAAAAACAAGTTAATAATTTAATGTAATGTTCCTTTATTTATTTCTCAGACGTATCAATGACAACGCCCTGTGTCGTACCACAAAGCCAACTTGGCACTGACTCCACCAAGAATCTTCAGTCGAACTTGCGACGCCCATAGACGATAACAAAAAATGTAGTCATTGTGTTTCTTTACTGTATTAGCTCTTGGCACCGAGCGAAACATCAGAATGAGCCAAAGTTGTGAAAGCTGAGCAGCCGTAGCTTTAAATTAATGCCAGATTTCCGCCGCCTCAGTCTCGGTGTCGCCGTAAGTGTCAGTGGCGTTACGGCGCCTCCCACCTAAATCTCATCAACTATTTTTGGGGTGACGTTTTCAGAAATGTGACGCTTATGTTACGTAAAAAAACATGATTTTGATTAGGCATACGTAAGAAAAGCATCCGATACATCATGAGGGGGTGGTATGGGAAACAACTGTCGCTGTTCCCATCTAAATAATTATCGTGAAAGGTTCATATTTGTTTTAATACATAAAAAACATGACTTTTATTACGTAAGAAAGTATATGTAACGTATTCAGAATAGAGTAAAACTTTGTGGGTACTCCCAAACGTTTGAGGATGCTTTCCAAGATGTCTAGGGACAACATTTCAAAAAGTAAATAAATAAATAAATAAAAACTAACATGATTTTCTTTACACAATAAAAACACCTTTAAACAATCAAGAACACAGCATATGATGCACATGACGTTGAATGTGCTGAGCCCAACTAACATCGAAATGTGACCGTTAATGTATTTTTTGGTTTATTTGCAAGGTTCAAAAATATGAGCTTTACATAGCCTTAAATATTAAAATCTACGACACTGCAAAAAAACCATTGGAGATGTCTAAAAAGACGGCGTATACGTGCGGCTGTGTGTGTGTGCGTGTGTGTGTGCGTGTGTGTGTGTGCGTAATAACAATTAGAGAGAGAGAGAGAGAGAGAGAGAGAGAGAGAGAGAGAGAGAGAGAGAGAGAGAGAGAGAGAGAGAGAGAGAGAGAGAGCAACAACAATGAATGGCTTACTGAGCCGGGCCATCTGCCCAGGTCAAAGGGAACAGCGGGATAGGGTCAGCATCAAATGCGTAAAATAAAATAAAATAAAATACAATTGACAAGTAAAATTAATTTAGCCTTTCAAATATTTACGCAAGGAACAAAAATCATGCCACATCTGTCAAACGAAAACAAGATAATTATTTGAGAGAGAGAGAGAGAGAGAGAGAGAGAGAGAGAGGAGAGAGAGAGAGAGAGAGAGAGAGAGAGAGAGAGAGAGAGAGAGAGAGAGAGAGGGGGGGGGAGAGGGAGAGAGAGAGTGGGTGTATAGAGAGAGATAGAGAGAGTGTGTGTGTGTGTGTGTGTGTGTGTGTGTGTGTGTGTGTGTGTGTGTGTGTGTGTGCGCGTGCGCGCGTGCGTGCGCGTGTGTGTGCGTGTGCGTGTGTGTGTGTGTGAGAGAGAGAGAGAGAGAGAGAGAGAGAGAGAGAGAGAGAGAGAGAGAGACAGACAGACAGAGAGACAGACAGAGAATGAGAGAGAGAGAGAGAGAGAGAGAGAGAGAGAGAGAGAGAGAGAGAGAGAGAGAGAGAGAGAGAGCGATAGGCGGAGAAATAAGAGGGAAACGAAGGAACCATAAGAAAGAAACATAGAAAGAGTGAGAAGAGGGCACGGGGCGAAAGAGAGAGACAGAGAAGACAGAGACAGACAGGCAGCGTACACACCAAACTCACGAGCGCACGCGCACGCACGCGCACGCACGCACACGCACACGCACACACATAGACAGAGACAGAGAGAGAGAGAGAGAGAGAGAGAGAGAGAGAGAGAGAGAGAGAGAGAGAGAGACAGAGAGACAGACAGAGAGATGAGAGAGAGAGAGAGAGAGAGAGAGAGAGAGAGAGAGAGAGAGAGAGAGAGAGAGAGAGAGAGAGAGAGAGAGAGAGAGAGAGCGATAGGCGGAGAAATAAGAGGGAAACGAAGGAACCATAAGAAAGAAACATAGAAAGAGTGAGAAGAGGGCACGGGGCGAAAGAGAGAGACAGAGAAGACAGAGACAGACAGGCAGCGTACACACCAAACTCACGAGCGCACGCGCACGCACGCACACGCACACACATAGACACAGAGAGAGAGAGAGAGAGAGAGAGAGAGAGAGAGAGAGAGAGAGAGAGAGAGAGAGAGAGAGAGAGAGAGAGAGAGAGAGAGAGAGAGAGAGGCACGCACGCAGGAGTAAATAAAACGGATTCAAAACTTACCGCTACACAGAAGAGCGCAGCCAAACTGAGCGCGGAAAGTATCCTGATAAAATTGGCCTCCATCCTCCACTTTGCAGTTCGTCTCTTCCTTTCTCGTCTCTGTCCTCCTCTTTTTCTTTTCTCTTTCCTCGTCTTTTCTTCTCTGTCTCTTATAACGGTCTTCTCCCCCCTTTCTCTTCAATGTTGTCTCCCTGTTCTTGTATGTTACTTTCTGATGCGAACAGTTCCCGTGGCAACAGTATCTAGTCACAGAAGCAGAGGCGCAGACGAAGAGCTCCTAATAGACCGCGGTAGCAATAGCATTCCATTAAAATGAGGATGTCACTGATGTGATAGTCAAAAGTACAGTGGTACCTCCCTAATAAGGCCTCCCATTATAAGACTCCCTCCCATATAAGACCTACTTCTCTGATGCATTGCCCTTCTTTGTAAGTATTAAAATTACCTCCTTTATAAGACCCCTCCCTTATAAGACCTCCCATTATAAGACTCCCTCCCATATAAGACCTACTTCTCTGATGCATTGCCCTTCTTTGTAAATATTAAAAAGACCTCATTTTGGATGATTTTTGAAGGTCTTATAAGGGAGGTTCCACTAAGTACAAAAAGGAAAGACAATGACAGATAACTACAATGACAAGGCCAGTAGACTGTAAATTAATCTGACTATCTTCGAACAATCAAAGTGTAGTGGCCTACCCTATCAATAGGAAAAGGAAAGCCTGAACCTCATATGTATCTGTTTCACTAAACTCGGAAAAGCCGCGTCTATATATATATGTCTACATCATTTTCTGTAAAGTTTCCGAACCTACACACACTCACAGTGATTTCGAAACTTGGCCTTTTCTAAAATGTCTTTAATCATTGGTTGATATTAGTCTGAAATTGGGACCATCAGTAAGCTGAGAACTGTAGAGCTATACATAATCATGGTCCAGCTTAGGCCGTTGTGACGGGTTGTGAAGGACTATTACCCTAACCCTAACTATTACTCTAACCCTATTACTCTAACCCTAACTATTACTCTAACCTTAACTATTACTCTAACTATGACCTTTGCTCAAATGGCTTTTATCATTGGTTGACAGCCTGCAGTAGCGGCCAACAGTAACATGAGAGCTGTACAATAGATGATTTTCTACAGTAGTAAAAAATCATAAAGCAGCTTACTCTCTTGTGGAAGACCATGACTCTCGAACGAGGGGGCCCTTGCACCGGCTCTGGTGCTGCAGCCAAAGGGACGGGTTGGCCTTTGGGACCTTCCCCAACGCCAGCAGCCCTCACATCCCTTTGGTCGAGAGTGGGTATGTACCCTGGGCAAGGCGTCTCCTCTATAAACAAATTCTAGCCCAGCCCGCCGGAATAGCATCTGCCCACTCTGATATCTGGCAGTCATGGTCGGAAACGACTGACTGGTACACATATAAATATCACTCCAACCAGGAGGCATTAGCTCTAACTCTTGGTGCTGCAGCCAAGGGGTTGGATGGGTCGTGCCGCCTGCCCTCAGGTCCTCTTGGCCAATAGAGTGGGAATGTACCCTAGGCAAGGCTTCTCCGCTTCAAACAAATTCTAGCCCGGCCCTCCGGAATAGCAGTGGCCTCACGGGCTATCTGGAAGTCATAACCGGACACGAAAATCTGCCGCAGTCTGGTGTTCCTGGTGTGGATTCGAATCCCACTCCTGATACCCTGCAGACCTCATGATGCCCGTATATACATTCGTGTAAACCGATACAGCAGGTGTTTCCCTCACAAGATCAGATTCTCAACTGCTTTAATCATTCCTAATCATTCCAATGTCAAGTTACGGGCGTGAACATCATTCACAAATGGATAACAATCTCACGCATGCGCACTTCCAACAGTCCAACGCACACAGTTACAACTGAGTACTAATCACTACTGCCACAACTGACACGTTTTTGTTCTGTTGTTTGTGTGTTGTTGATTTTTTTTTTCTCACAAGGCAAGTCAATGGTGAGCTATCAATACACCCACTAACCCACTAACATAAGGCTCTGTGTTTTGGTGACACACTTAACGCTTCGCTACACAGCACACAGCACACAGCACGATTCTTTTTCCAATCTACAAAAACATTTCCTTTACTACGAGACAATCAATCAAGCCTCAATCAATGTATGAAGACTCACGACACCCCAACACACACACACACACACACACACACACACACACACACACACACACGCACAAAAGGGTGGCACGCCTCTGGCTGCGCGACGCGCTCTCCAGGTGGGAGCAACCCGAATTTCACAGTGACGCCTCTGTGACTATAAAGTACCAAATACACACACACACACACGCACACACACACACACACACACACGCACACGCACACACGCACGCACACACGCACACACACACACACACCTTCACCTCCTCCCCTCCCCACCCAATTGCATTTGTCCTTTTAGAACCCCTTGGGACAGTCTTGTGGGTTTTTTAAAATAGAATATTGGAGAATAACACGTTAATAGATCCCACAGTCTGCATGCATGGAACTGGAGAAGAAATGAAATGGTTTCCTCTTAACCTTCCCTCTTTGGGTTCTTTCCCTCTTTGGGTTCTTTCCCTCTTTGGCTTCTTTCCCTCTTTGGGTTCTTTCCCTCTTTGGGTTCTTTCCCTCTTTGGGTTCTTTCCCTCTTTGGCTTCTT
>CM065702.1:41652041-41654541 GCA_017654935.2 Phymorhynchus buccinoides | reverse complement strand
TTGTTTATTATTGCTGACGTTGATGCTCTGCCTACTATGTCATTGTTATATCTCCTACTGTTGTTGTTCCTGCCGATGATTTTGCTTTGTCTCAATGTTCATTTATGGTATTCATTACATGTTGCATGCTTAGGATCAAGGTCTGGTGCTAGACCCGTCTGCTTTGAAAGGATGTTCAATTGTATGTGTTCCAAGCAAGGATGCCTCAGAAAGGTGGACTATCTAGAAGGGGTGTGCACACTCCAAGTTCTCTGATTCTAAAAACTTATCGAGACCCCCTTGTATAATGCTCCCATACTTATCCCGTATTCGCATTATTCATCGAAATAAACGCATCTGTTAACGCATGAGAGTCAACAACCTGGAAACGAGGCTGCAAGCGTGGCCAAAGCGAGGCTGAAGCTGTCGAAAGAACGAAAACCCGGATGTAAATTCATCATGGCGTCGTCAGCAGTCGACGGACTAATGTTTTGTTTGTCTTGTGGGTTTCAGAGATATTTGTCGAGATGATTTAGATGTTTGTTTGTTCTTCTGAAGTGCAGCTTAAATCTTGTGGGGAATTTCACCTGAAGATTTAAACTTCATTTCTTCTTGTAAGTCGTGATTTATTTCGGTCGTAATAGTTTAGAACACGATGAGCATCATGCGTTTATTGCCCTTTTGCTAGAACAATTTGTTGGTGTCCCTTAGGTTCTTATGGAATTATGAACATTAATTTGGAGTCTTTGCCCTTCATAATAATGTTGGGATTTGGGGAACTAACAATTCAGCTAATACTCTGCGAAGTTGGGGAGTCGGGAGATAAGGAGTCAGGAGAGTCAGGAGATAATACTTGTGCTCAGAATCTGAATCACTGTGATGCTTTGGGGTGGTAATTATTAAATTCGATTGGTTCATAAGCCGCTTTAGAGATTTTTGTTCTTTAACTATTGGACCTTCGTTTTATTTGTAGAGAGTTGTTGAGGATGATAATTATTAAGCTTTCTTAGTGTTGATATCTTTTGAAATGAATAAACGACAGTTTCGTTTTAAGAAATTCCTCGTGATTTTTGTTCATAGCGTGCGCATATGCGAGAGAGAGATAGAGAGAGAGAGAGAGAGAGAGAGAGAGAGAGAGAGGAGAGAGAGAGAGAGAGAGAGAGAGAGAGAGAGAGAGAGAGAGAGAGAGAGTTTCAATGTATTTATCTGATCTCAGTTGTCTTTCTGTCTGTCTCTCTCTCTCTCTCAGTCTCTCTCTCTAATCTCTTTCTCTCTCTCTCTCTCTCTCTCTCTCTCTCTCTCTCTCTCTCTCTCTCTCTCTCTCTCTCTCTCTCTCTCTCTCTCTCTCTCTCTCTCTCTTTTCTCTCTCTCTCTCTCTCTCTCTCTCTCTCTCTCACTCAATTCTCCCGCACTTTGTTTTTTAATGTACTGTCTTTAAACGTGGCGTGTTACGCATTCTGTTGTAAATGTATGCATTCAGAAAGTGATACTGAGTGTCATGTTGGGCTCATAATTTTCAGTCTTAAAATCATGCACATAGTGTGACACACCCATATCATGCACATAGTGTGACACACCCATATCATGCACATAGTGTGACACACCCATATCATGCACATAGTGTGACACACCCATAGCATGCACATAGTGTGACACACCCACAGCATGCACATAGTGTGACACACCCACAGCATGCACATAGTGTGACACACCCATAGCATGCACATAGTGTGACACACCCATATCATGCACATAGTGTGACACACCCATATCATGCACATAGTGTGACACACCCATATCATGCACATAGTGTGACACACCCATATCATGCACATAGTGTGACACACCCATAGCATGCACATAGTGTGACACACCCATATCATGCACATAGTGTGACACACCCATATCATGCACATAGTGTGACACACCCATATCATGCACATAGTGTGACACACCCATATCATGCACATAGTGTGACACACCCATATCATGCACATAGTGTGACACACCCATAGCATGCACATAGTGTGACACACCCATATCATGCACATAGTGTGACACACCCATAGTATGACACATCCATAGCCTGCACATAGTGTGACACACCCATATCATGTTTTTATCCCTCATTAAGTTTTAATATCTCTCTCTCTCTCTCTCTCTCTCTCTATCTCTCTCCCTCTCTCTCTCTCTCTCTCTCTCTCTCTCTCTCTCTAACCTCTCTCTCTCTCTCTCTCTCTCTCTCTCTCTCTCTCTCCTCTCTCCCTCTCTCTCTCTCATCTTGGTCTCCCCTTTCTCTATTTGCGCGCAAACTCCGCGCGTACGCACATATTTGCACTCACCCATACGGGCATTCATGTCCACATATACGTTTGCCCACGCGCGCACACACACACGCACGTGCGCACGCACACGCACGCATATGCACACGCACACGCACACGCACACGCACACACGCACACACACACACACACACAGGTACATGTCATAATATTCAATAATCAGACATTTTGCGCAGCCT
>CM065702.1:41629541-41632041 GCA_017654935.2 Phymorhynchus buccinoides | reverse complement strand
TGTCGTCTGCTTCTGTGAAGGCGTTCCTCTTCTTCCCCAGCAGACCCTTCAGCTGGTGGGACACCCACGGCTTGTCGTTGCCAAAGGACTTGACTTGCTTGGAGTCCACAATCATGTCCACGCAGAAGTTGACGTAATTCGAGATCACCTCAGCTGCAGTGTCCATGGAGTCCTCCGCTAGGAAGATGTCCCAGTCAGTGGAGTCGAAGCAGCCGTTCAACGTCTCGATGGCCTGGCTTTTCCAGACCTTCACGTTCCTGACGACTGGCTTCACCTGCTTCAGCTTCTGCCGGCAGGTGAGCACCAGCTGCACCAAGTTGTGCACTGACCTGCCGAGTATGGGAAGGGGTCGTGAGCAGTAGGCCCGGGGGGTGTTGCCATAGCAGATGTCTATGGTGTTGTTGTTGCACGTGGGACAGGTCACGTACTGCTTGAAGTGAGGCAGGGCAGCATTGAGGCGACACTTGTTGAAGTCTCCCATCACAAAGGACGGAGAATCAGGGGATGTCGATGACAGACTGTGGACCACAGCCCTGATCTTCTCACTGGCTGTCTGCACGTTGGCCTTGGGGGGAATGTAAACCACTGTCACAAACAACTGGTTGAACTCTCTGGGCAGGTAGAACGGGCGGAGGGCGACACTGATGAGTTCAAGGTCCTCACAACAAATGGTTGTCTTCATCGTCACGTTAGTACACCACTTAGAGTTCACACACACACAGACACCCCCACCTTTAGTCTTGTCCGTCTCCTCAACGCTACGATCGAGCCGATGGAAGGTGAAATTCGGAATGTCAGGACTGCCATCGTTCTCTGTCAACCACGTCTCTGACAGACATATCAGGTTGGCTTCTCTGTATTCGTGGAAGAACTTGACACACGCGGCGAACTCTGTCTCTTTGTTTCGGATCGACTGTACGTTCCAAACACAACAGACGGCAACGTTCCAAACACAACAGACGACGGCAACGTTCCAAACAGAACAGAACGGGCAACGTTCCAAACAGAACAGAACGTTCCAAACAGAACAGACGGCAACGTTCCAAACAGAACAGACGGCAACGTTCCAAACAGAACAGACGGCAACGTTCCAAACACAAACAAACACAACAGACGGCAACGTTCCAAACACAACAGACGGCAACGTTCCAAACACAACAGACGGCAACGTTCCAAACACAACAGACGGCAACGGAAGTTTATATTTACGTCCTCTTGCACGCAGCCTTATCCCCCTCTTCTCCCTCTCTTCCGGGGTCGGAGTTCACGCAGCACAGAACTCGACAAGTCAAGCGCGTCTGGCGCACGTGCAACATGCCTTTTACTAAGTAGAAATTCACGTGCGTATTTCACCATGGCGGAATAAACAAGTCGATTTGAAATGGCCCACTTACTGTCTTCTTGAATCACACAATTTCTTCACACACAAAATACATCCAAAGAATCACACGATTACCTAAACCATTAACGTCAATCGATCCACTAAAACCTTATGTACAACATAGTAAAACTTGAATTCATAAAACTACCTAAAGCCTACACAAAATCACATAAAAGAACAGGGGACAGACGACGTGCCGCTGGTCGCACACTGAGTTGCGCCCTCACACTGTGTCCTCCCCACCCCTCCTTCCCAAACCCTCCTCCCCACCCCCACCCCACCCCCGAAATCCACCCCTTTCAACCCCCACCCCCTTTTTTATTTTTCTCAAAGTATGCCATTCCTTATTTTGCATTCCATTACTATGCTTAGATCACTTCTTTTTTCTACACCCCTGTATGTTTGATGTAGACCTGTGTTTTGATGTGTACATATACAACACAAGTCTGTCATCTACGACCTATATTTGTAAGTCTCTTTCTCAAAAGACTTAACCCAACTAACTGCCAGAGCCTGTCTACCCATGTTCACATCTTCTCTTTCTTTCTGCAAAATGCTGTTTGTGGGTCAACCTTCTACAAAAGACAGAAGAACTGCATTAGCTGCCAGAGCCTTTATCCAAGTTGGTTACTTATTATTCACAAGATTCCTATAGTGCCAGAGTGTGTGTGAGAGAGAGAGAGAGAGAGAGAGAGAGAGAGAGAGAGAGAGAGAGAGAGAGAGAGAGAGAGAGAGAGAGTGTTTGTGTGTGTGTGTGTGGGGGGTGTGGGGTGTGTAGAAGGTTGCTTTTTTGCTCTCAGAGAGAGTTTTGTTCTGTCGGTCGGTCCAAAGCATTGTCGCACATTTCGCAAAATTGTCGCACTTCAAATCGAGGCTGCATTTCAAATTGAGGCTGCTCTTTAAAATGATGTATTTTAAAGCGTACAAAATAATAAACATACGTAACACAGACACTGCAACAGACACGATGAGTATGCGGTGCTTCTTTCGATGAGTATAAGTAGGATAAATAGTTTTAAATGTTTTCCAAAAGATATAAAAAGTTACGAAATGGTGCAGAGATAACATTCTGGTTTACAGATTAAAATTATTGAAAAGCCAGGGGAGGTGACTCATGAT
>CM065702.1:41622041-41624541 GCA_017654935.2 Phymorhynchus buccinoides | reverse complement strand
ACCATGTCTGGTGTTTGTGTGCTGCGTGTGTTGTGTGGTGTGTGTGATGTGTGTGTGTGTGTGTGCGCGCGTGCGTAGCGGTGCGTGTGTGGTGTGTTTGTGTGTGTGGGGGGGGATAATGTGTGTTTATGTGTGTGTTTGTTGCGGCAGAGGGGGGGGGGGGGTATGTGTGGGTATGGTGTGGCTGTGGGTGGGGAATGTGTGATGGGGGGTATCGGTGTCTGTGTGGTGGTGTGTGTGTGTTGGTGGTGTGGTGGTGTTTGTTGGTGTGTGGTCTGTGTGTGTGTGTGTGTGCGGTGTCGATGTAGTGAGTGGTGTCTGTAGTGTGTGGGGTGTATGTGTGTGTGGGGTGGTGTGTAATGTGGGAGGGGGGGTGTCTGTGGGTGTGTGGGGGGAGGTATGGGGGGGGGGGTCTGTGTGTCGGTGGGTTAAGTTCGAATGTGTCGTCTTTAATTTAACGTCATCCACCCTTACAACGGTTTGGGGGGAAAATATTAGACCACATATAACAATGTAATGTGTAGATTATGTGCAAAGTCCGTTTAAGGGTTTGTGGGGTAAGGGTAGGAAGATACGGAAGTATGTTAACTAGTCAGCATATATATTTACACGAAATAAATGGATCGAGGATTAGTGTATCGAGTACCTGTATATTAGACACTATTGTAATGAAACTTACAGTGAAAATACATAATCGAATTACTTCTTATATTAAAGGTGGAAAACAAAAACAAACAAAAAACCAATACATGAACAATATTAAACTCCACAAAAGGAAGTACACACTTAGCAAGAACATCAAAGCAAAGTCCAATTGGGCTCCTAATAAGTCCAGAACAACTTCTAGAATCTTGATTAATCACAAAGAATGTTCTGGATAGGCTGTTATGATGGTTTCGTGTCCGGACAACCAAGAGGTAAAACGTTTCTCAGACGTTTACAAAGGAGAACTCACATGGAAAGGATGAATATGATGGTCACAAAATGACAGTTACAGTTTACAGAAATGTGTTTTCAGGCATCAAGCCGAATATTTAAAAACGAAACTTTTAGAATCCGACTTGATGAAGGACTTTGTACTGTTTTATATCTAAGCTTTTAAGATTTCTCCTTTTTGTTCTTTTTTATAGAGGGGTAGTTAGTTTGTCTTCTAAAACACAGCATCCAGGATCTGTTTCTAAAAAGACGAATGTTCAATGTAGCGAAAGGAATATGAACTTTTGATAAACGTTTCAGTGCTGCGATAGTTGCCAAAAAAATCAACTCGTGCATTTGCAGAATCAACAATGTGATGGGATCCAACCAAAGGGATGTGGTGTGGGTGTGGGTAGGTGTGGGGTGGGGGGGGGGGTATGGTGTGTTCTGTTTGGGATCGGTTCTCTGTCTCGTCGCTGTAATCTCGCTCAGCATAGCTATCTCGTCGCTCTCTCTATCTATCGCAGCTCTAATACTCTCTCTCTCATCTCGCGAACACCACTAGATAGATCTCGCGAGGACGTCTCCTAGAGTGCTCTCGCTCTCATATAGCTCACCCTCTCCTCTCTCTAGGTACGCGATAGAGTTAGATCTGATACGCTTAAGTAATACTTATCCTCTCTACAACATCTCTATAGATACACTCGCTCATATATATGCTCGCTCTCTATATCCTCTATCTATACTCATATCGCTCCTCCCGCTACTCTCTCTCTCTCGCTCTCGCTGCCTCTCTGCACTGCACTAGACAGCTAAGAAACTGTTCAGAGAGAGTGTTTAATATGTGAACCTCTCAAGGCCAAGTCTGAATTTTAGCAACACCATGGTTTAAACTATGTTACTAAAGGAATGCAAATCGAGGTTATTATAAAAAAAACACCTTTGTTTAGTCTTGGGGAAGAAGGAGAGACCTTATTTAATAGGTAACAGAAGAATGCTCCAATCTGCAAATGGATTTGTCTCTACACAGGTAGTAGGGAAACTGGTCCCGAAAAGGCTTGCTGAGATGCTATTCTCCATTTGTCTGCCAGAAACTTTAGATCAAGCGACATAGGCAGTTATTAGGCCGTAGGACCAAGTACAAAATGCTGCTGAACAAAGAGGCTAAAAGTAGCGAGCGGTCTAGTTTAGCAGTCAGACATGCACTAAATGCTTAGGCCATGTACAACACGTTTTCTCCGTGCGTAAATGGCGTCGCTATTTTTTCTTCTTTTAATTATTCACTGGGTCATACGGAAGTAAAAAACAGTGTGACAGGCAATAATAGCTGCAAAATAATTTTCTTATGCTGTGAAACAATAATCATACAGCTCGTTCCTCGGCTTTGCAGCGGTATGTAGGCTTCTGGTGTACATTTGTTTAAATCCATCAACTTCATGTTCTACTTTTTCTTGGGGAGAATGTGTGCGTGTGTTTGTGGTGTGTGTTGTGTGTGTTGGTTTGTGTTTTGTTTTTGGCGTGCGTGTCGTAGTGAGTCGTGCGTGCGAGGTTCGCTCGCGTTCGTGAGTGCGTTCGTTATGTGGGT
>CM065702.1:41611512-41621541 GCA_017654935.2 Phymorhynchus buccinoides | reverse complement strand
TGTCTAGCAATTAGAACTGATTGAAAGTAATCAGGTAGGGAATAAGAAAAAACAGAAAGGAAGATAACACGAGCAACTTGAAAAGGGATTGACCACATAATGGCCGTTTTGTTTACCCTGTATCTCGCTTTGGGTTGAATTTCAGCAGATGCACTGCAGACGACATTCCTGTCCCGAGTCTGCCTATCTGCCTGTCTTCGTGTCTGTCTGCCTATCTGTCTGTCTTCGTGTCTGTCTGTCTGTCTCTGCATGTGTAGTGGAAGTCATGGTAGTAGGAGTAGTAATGGGTGGTGTGGTTAGTATTTTTCCTTTATTTATGTATTTATTTACTTGTTTTTTTGTGTTTTTGTTTTGTTTTTGTGTTTGTTTGTTTGTTTTTGTTTTGTTTTTTAGTGCTGACGTCTTGATGCTCTGCCATTTTTGGTTATTCTATGTGATTGTTAATATTTCCTACTGTTAGTTGTTGTTTTCTGTTGAATGATTTTCCTTTGTCTCAATGTTCATTTATGGTATTGGTATTCATTACATGTTGCATGCTTAGGATCAAGGTCTGGTGCTAGACCCGTCTGCTTTGAAAGGATGTTCAATTGTATGTGTTCCAAGCAAGGATGCCTCAGAAAGGTGGACTATCTAGAAGGGGTGTGCACACTCCAAGTTCTCTGATTCTAAAAACTTATCGAGACCCCCTTGTATAATGCTCCCATACTTATCCCGTATTCGCATTATTCATCGAAATAAACGCATCTGTTAACACATGAGAGTCAACAACCTGGAAACGAGGCTGCAAGCGTGGCCAAAGCGAGGCTAAAGCTGTCGAAAGAACGAAAACCCGGATGTAAATTCATCATGGCGTCGTCAGCAGTCGACGGACTAATGTTTTGTTTGTCTTGTGGGATTCAGAGATATTTGTCGAGATGATTTAGATGTTTGTTTGTTCTTCTGAAGTGTAGCTTATAAATATTGTGGGGAATTTCACCTGAAGATTTAAACTTCATTTCTTCTTGTAAGTCGTGATTTATTTCGGTCGTAATAGTTTAGAACATGATGAGCATCATGCGTTTATTGCCCTTTTGCTAGAACAATTTGTTGGTGTCACTTAGGTTCTTATGGAATTATGAAAATTAATTTGGAGTCTTTGCCCTTCATAATAATGTTGGGATTTGGGGAACTAACAATTCAGCTAATACTCTGCGAAGTTGGGGAGTCTGGAGATAAGGAGTCAGGAGAGTCAGGAGATAATGCTTGTGCTCAGAATCTGAATCACTGTCATGCTTTGGAGATGGTAATTATTAAATTCGATTGGTTCATAAGCCGCTTTAGAGATTTTTGTTCTTTAACTATTGGACCTTCGTTTTATTTGTAGAGAGTTGTTGAGGATGATAATTATTAAGCTTTCTTAGTGTTGATATCTTTTGAAATGAATAAACGACAGTCGTTTTCAGAAATTCTCGTGATTTCTTGTAATAGCGTGCGCATATGACGAGAGAGAGAGACGAGGCGAGAGACGAGGGTGAGAGGGGAGAGAGTGGAGATCCGGAGTGTAGGAGACGTTTGGAGAGGCCGATGAATGAGGGGGGATAGCGCGGATAGAGACGGAGTGCGAGAGAGGAGGAAAATGGAACGGTGACGATGTAGGGAGAATGAGAGCGACGATGACCGAGGGATTCGCACGATAGAGAGAAGAGACGACGAGGGACTGACGAGAGAGAGAGATCGAGAGAGAGAGAGAGAGAGAGATGAGAGAGAGTTTCAATGTATTTATCTGATCTCAGTTTCCTTTCTGTCTGTCTCTCTCTCTTTCTCTCTCCTCCTATACCCCCTCTCTCTCTCTCTCTCTCTCTCTCTCTCTCTCTCTCTCTCTCTCTCTCTCTCTCTCTCCACTCTTCACTCATTCTCACTCACTTTGTTTTTTAATGTACTGTCTTTAAACGTGGCGTGTTACGCATTCTGTTGTAAATGTATGCATTCTGACGCCGAAAACCTACACCCTGTTGTCCACGGTCAGGAACGATCACACGGTGTGTCAACAGGCCTGGACCAAAAACGGTAAAATATTTGTTAAGACACTCGCAGGAAAGATCGTCACAGTCACCTCGATGGCTGACTTGAACAATCACCGACGCTAGGCCTAGCTACAAGTTTTGTCGTCTGCTAGTAACTCGTCTGCTGAAAACTGTGACCTACTTCGTGTCGCAGGCCTGGTTCCTTAGTGTTGTTGTTTTCTTAATAATATAACATGGTGGTTTCGTTTCCTGTTTTTTGTTGTTGTTAAAAATAATAATACACAAACTATTATAATTCTTTATGGGACTAGATGTCTGGTCGGGGCAGAGACTGTTTTGTTTACTTTCGCTCTCCTTACTCGAGAGGAAGGAATTGTTTTGGATCTATTTTTAGTCCACTGGTCCAGTTAGCTACTAAATATTGTTGTGTATTGTTTTGCCTTTTCAGTGGGTTCCGAATGTAAAATGTTCACATGTAGTCTACTAAATATTCTTAATTGAAATATGTACCATAAAAATTCTTTTTTTATTGAAACCACTTTTATTGGAGGCGGTCTCTCTTCGAATTTCTTATTCTTGAAGTTTCTTGTTCCCAAAAAGAAACAGAACTCGTTATTATTCTCAATTTTTGGATTATTTTGGTGGTGGGGAAGCGGCAGACCCATAGCCATAGGATGTTTTGGACTGTAACCAGGTTTGGTAAGTGTGATTTTAGTGTTGTGTGTGTGTTGTGTGTTGTGTGGATGCTTTGTTTAAAGTTTTATAAGCCATGTCTACTATGCCAGTGTATTCTCCTGAACTTGCAAAGGACTGATTTTTTGCCAATGCATTTCTTCAGTTTTGTAATGGGGTGTTCTAGTCTACTTTACACAGTGGGCCTATGTCTGATTATGTGTTCCTTGAGGCCAAGCTTGAGGCCAAGCTGTCATCTTACATTTACTATGAACATGTTGATGTTAAACATTGTGACAAATGCACCATACAATTATTTTGGGGATACTCTCTTTTTTACCCCTGTTCCAATGCTAAAACATGAGAAATGGATTTATAATTATATTATTTCTGCAACCAACCATAAATGGTTAAATTGGCAGTTGAGGTTTCCAGTGGTATTGCTCTCTTACTGCAAATTGTTGAACATGAGGTATGTGTTGGTCTTTAGTGGTCTTGAATTTTTCAGTGTTTTTGAGAATAACTTGTTGTGAAAATGGAGACGCTTAAGATATTCAGTTTCAATGTAAATGGTCTTAAAGACCACCACAAAAGAAAAGATGTATTTGACTACTTAAGAAAACAAAAAGCTCAAATTATTTTTTTGCAGGAAACTCACATAAAGAGTGAATCTCAAAACTTTATTAGGTCTGTATGGGGATATGAATGCTTTTTAAATGGGATTGATACTAATAGCAAGGGTGTGGCGATTTTGTTTAGTAACGATTTTGAATATAAAGTACACAAAACTGTTCGTGATGTGAATGGATGTTATATTATTATTGACATAGAGTTACTGGGCAAACGCATTACTATGGCCAATATGTATGGACCTAGCGATAGAGATTGTCCACAGTTTTTTGAAGATATTATGATTTAAATGGAAAATATTGGCAATGAACACATGGTAATGGGAGGAAACTGGAATGTTGCACTGAATGTACATCTTGATACCTTTAGGCATAGACAGACTAACCGCCCCCGTGCAAGGAATGTTTTACATGAAATCATGGAAAATTATAGTTTTGTGATGTGTGGCGTGAAACTCTAACCATGACCAAAGAGAGGGACACATACCACATGGCGAGATGATTTTAATACTCCTCAACAGGGTCGGTTTAGACTACTTTTTCGATTCAACAAAGATTTGAGCTCAATTGTTAAAAATGCATCCAATTAAGTCAGGGTTACCGATCTGATTCATAGTATCATTTCAATTATACAGTTTCACACTAAAATTGTTAAACGTCCCAAAAACGTACTGGAAATTCAATAATGATTTATTGAAAGGGACAAAACACTTTGTTGACCTTGTTAGTTGTAAAAAAAACAATTCATAGAAGAAAACCTAAGAAAAAATATTGCGTAATAATTTTATGAAAAAAGATAAATATAAACAACGTTCTCGGATGGGAATTTTGCTGCAACAGCATTATAAGTGATAAGCTTTTATTTGAAATTGCTACTCATTGGAAATCGAAGTTTTCCCTAGTACCATTTCTTATTTCTGTACCATAAAAAATTAAAAAAGAAAGCAGAGAAGAAACAAAGAGAAGAAAATTATTCCAAAGAAAATCACCCCATTTAGAAAAAGATTTAATATGTAGTAATATTTTTCAAACACTAGAAGAGAAGAAGAGACAATACTGAAGATTATTTAAGAAAGGAAAAAAGGTTTTTCTTTTCTTAATGGTTCGATGATTACAAGTTTTCAAGCGGCTAAATGGATTCAAGAACGGGGAAAAAAAACCTTTTTTTTCATCCCTCCAATCCTTCAAACTCTTTTTTTTTTATTTTCTTGTAGTTTTGGAAAAAAGAAATTTTGTTTACAAAAAGGAAAAAGTCTTTGTATTTTGCTGTTTGTTTTTTAGAAAACTGATCAAGGTGAATTTTTGACGAGAAGCTAAACAAAAAATTTAAAAAAAGAGGTACAAAACATTCTATGACAAAAAACTTGTGTCCTCAATGGATCAAGAGAATTCTAATGTTTTAGAAAAATGTTAAGAACTCGTCAAACAATAGTGGAGGGACAAAAAAAATATCAGAGGAAGGGGGAGGAAGAGCTAGTGCCTTCCATAGAAGGCCCTATCACATCGACTGAAGCCCTTGATTCACTAAAAAAAACAAATGCAAAAATATAAAGTCCTGGTTCGGATGGAATGTACTACAGAGTTTTTTTTTAAAAGTTTCTTTTGGTTTGATTTTGGGGGTTTTTCTTATCGCGATTATAGTATGCGTGTTTGAATTTTTGTGACAACCCCCAGAGCCAAGAGACCCACTCAGCAGCAGAACCACCAGCAGGCAAAAACAAAAAAAATAAAAATAAAAATAAAAAAAAGAGGTTACCCAAACATTCTATAATTGAAAACTTTGTTGAACTCCAAGAGGGAATAAGAAGAATCTAATAATGTTAGAAACTGTAGGACTTAGGAGTTTAGGACTTTTGTCAAAACAATCGTGGAGGGGGACCAAATTACCCCCAGAGGGGAAGCTAGTGCTTCCATTAGAACCAAAAGGCCCCTTCCCTCCCCTATCACATCGTACCTGAAGCCTCCTTGCCTCGCTTTGATTCCACTCTAAAACACAAATGCAAAAATAATATAAGAAACATAGCGTCTGGTTTTCGGATGAGATTTACTACAGTCACAGTTCTTTTTTTTATAAGGTTCTGTTTGGTTGAATGTTTGGTGCTCTGTTGTGATTTGGGAGGTTTTCCTTTTTTTTCTTTTTCACCCTGTTACTACCAAACCCTAGGCACCCTAATCGTTGTATCTGGTATTTTTTTTGAAGAACACATGAACAGCTATCTATTTTTGCCAAAAGGGGACTAGTGGAGAAATAAGTAGTCAATAAACGTCACACAGACAAAGCGTTTTAAATATACCTGGAT
Source organism: Phymorhynchus buccinoides (assembly GCA_017654935.2). Classification (NCBI taxonomy): domain Eukaryota; kingdom Metazoa; phylum Mollusca; class Gastropoda; order Neogastropoda; family Raphitomidae; genus Phymorhynchus; species Phymorhynchus buccinoides. Next base: position 41,615,937 of record CM065702.1, on the reverse strand, counting down.
CCTAAAGGAATAGGAGAGGAGGAAAAAATATATTAAAACACACTTGGAGGAGAGACCCAATAATGAATAACAACTTTTTTAAGACCCACTATATATAACACATTGGAAGGCAGAGAACGCAGTCGCAAGAGAACAGAGACCTATATACTAATACATGATAAGTATTGCCAGGATATTGTACATTACAGTCAAAGGGTTTTTTTTGCCAGGGTCGATACAAGGGGCGGGGGCGGCGCGGACAAAATATTCGTTTTCTCTATGAAACATTACAATACATAGAAACACATAGAATACCTTTATTGCTTCTTATGGTTGATTTTCAAAAAGCGTTCGGTAGTATTTCTTGGTCATTTGTTCAGAAGTCACTTGATTTTTTTGGGTTTGGACCAGATATAAAGCAATGGATTGAAACATTCTATGTGTGTGGGTAAATCATATATAATGATAAATGGTGGCTACACAGAATGGTTCAGTATAAACAGATGTGTGAGACAAGGGGACCCATGCTCACCATACATTTACTTAATATGCACAGAAATACTGTCATTGTTAATTAGGTGGGGGAGGGTTGTTTTGTGTTCTAAAGTTTCTAAATAATATCGAAATACTGGGGGGTGGGTGGGGCAGTTGGCGGGGGGGGTGGTGGGTGTGTTAGTGGTATGTGTTTTTTTGTAGGTTATTGTGGGGAGGTGGTATGTACTGTGTGTAGGTTGTTTTGCCAGTTTATTTATGGCCACGGCTTAAATATTGATGTGTGACAAATAGTATGGGCCGGTGGTGGGTAAAAAGGAAAAAACTCTAGACGACCGTAGAGTTGGGTGTGCCAGGGGGGGGTGTGTGGGTGTGTTGTTTTGGGGGTGATATTGTAGTGTGGTATTTGGGTATATGGTCTGAACAAATATTGGTGAAATGGTTTCATTGTCTTATGGTATAAAAAAATATATGGAGAAGTTAGGTGGATATTGTCTTCTGTGGTGGGGTAGGACGGAGGATTGTTTCCCCTAGGGGATGGAATGGTGATTAGGTGGGGAGGGGAGATATCTGGGGTTGAGGGCGGTGGCTTGCTTGTTTACCATCGGTGGGATGATGTGGGGGTCATACAGTAGGTCAATAATTGCTTGTTTTTAGTTCTTTTTGGAATGGTAGTAAGTGTGTTTGTTGTTTAAAAGACTTGTGTGCTAGTTTGTGTGTGTGGGGAGATTTTGTTGGTGTGTGTATGTTTATGGTTTTTAATTTTATGTAATTTTTGGTTATAACATGGTTAAAAAGGGTTTGTTTGGTCTGGGTGGTACATTGTTCTTGTTTATTGTTGTTTAGGCGTGGTGTAGGTCCGTCGTTGTCGTGTGGGTGTTGTGGTATTGTTGTTTTTTGCTGGTGTGTCGTTATTTGTTTTGAGGGTTGTGTTTGGTTTGGTGTTGTGTTCGGTTATGTTTCTGTTATTTTGGAGTGGCTGTATGTCAACACTATTGTGTTGGGGGGGTGATGTGTGTCAGTGGTGGTAGTGGTTTTAGTGTGTTCCTACAAAACGTTAATTTTTTTGTTGCGCTTTTTGGGTGCCGCTGTTCATATTCTAATATAGGTCGATGGTGTGCAAAACAGTATATTTATTACGTATGGTCATAAAATATCATAGGTCACCATTAATTTTCTTGTTGACACTTGTTTGAAAAGTTTCTAACTTGTCACGTTTCTAGCTTTGATTATAAATAATTAGGCTGTTAAATATATTGAGAGCCATTTTTATGCTGATATACAGTGGTATAGTTAATTCTGTTCTATCTAAGTATAGATATTCTAATCATTGGAGTTATTATGTTTCTCATATGTTTTCTTTGTAAGTGTTCTTTCTTTTTGTTTTTTTTTATTTAATATGTAACTATATATGTATACTAATACCATAAAATAAATTCATTATTATAATTAAATTACCACATGTCTTTATTTTTATTTTTAAATATATGCAACAGCATTTTTCATATTCTTAATTTATTGTCGATTAATTTTTATTATATTTTTTATTTTATTATGTTTTCCTTATCTCTTCTTTTTTTTCTTTTCTGTCTTCTTTCTGTGTCTTTAGTTAAGATTGTTTCTGTGGGCTTTTCTTGCTGCCTCAACGAATTCTAAGTGGTACATCGAGATTGGAAGATTTCAAGAGATCAAAAATGCGCAATAAAACAGCAGCGAAAAAAAAAACGACTCAAAAAAATGAAGAAAATCTTTTCTGGACTCCAAGATAAGTGCATGCACACTTTTGTTGGACAGCAGGCAGAAAAAAACGGAAAAAAAAAAAAAAGTAAAAAAACAAAAGAGATCATATACAAAAAATGACAAAACAAGAAAAAAAAACCAAGAAAAAAGGAGGAAGGAAAAATAAAGAAAAAAAAAAAAAAAAAAAACAAAAACAAATAAAAAAAAAAAAAAAAAAGCAATAAATAAAAATAAAAAAGGCACCAAACAGAAAATAAAAGAAAGAATAAAAGAAAAAAGAACGGTAAAAAAAAAAAAAAAAAAAAAAAAAAAACATAACTCAATAAACAATCTATCAAAAAGTAAAAAAAAACAAGTTAAAAAAGGGAAAAAGTATAACAGAGATCACAAAAAAAAAAAAGCGTAAAAAAAAAAAGAATAAAAAAAAAAAAAAAAAAAAAAAAGAAAAAAAAAAAAAAAAAAAAAAGAAAAAAAAACAAGAATAAAAAAAAACGAAAAAACAAAAAAAAAAAAAAAGGAAATAAAAAAAAAAAAGAAAAAAAGTAAAAAAAAAAGCAAAAAAAAAAAAAAAAAAGAAATTAAAGAGAAAAAAAAAAAAAAAAAAAAAAAGAATAAAAAAGAAAAAAAAAAAAAAAAAAAAAAAAAAAAAAAAAAAAATAAAAAAAAAAAAAAAAAAAGAAAAAATAAAAAAAAAAAAAAAAAAAAAAAAAAAAAAAAAAAAAAAAAAAAAAAAAAAAAATAAAAAAAAAAAAAAAAAAAAAAAAAAAAAAAATAACAAAAAAAAAAAAAATAAAACAAGGAAAAAAAAAAAAAAAGAAAAAAAAAAAAAAAAAAAAAAGAAATAATAAAAAACAAAGATAAAATAAAAAAAAAAAAAAAAAACAATATAAAAAAAAAAAAAAAAAATAAAGAAGTAAAAATTAAAAGTAAAAGTATACAAAAAAAGTAAAAATAAAAAAAAAAATAAAAAGAAATAAAAATAAAAAAAAAAAGAAAACAATAAGCGGATAATATATAAACATAAAAATTAAAAAACCTATACATAAAATTACTTAATATATCTTCAAATAAAAATCATATTCAAATGGAAGAGGGGGGGGGGGGGGGGGTGTAGGGGGTGGGGAGGGGGGGGGTGGGGGGGGAGGGGGGGGGGGAGGAGGAGGGGGGCCGGGGAGGGGGGCGATGACGAAGAGAGGGGGGGGGGAGAACGGCTGAGAGAGACAGAGAGAGAGGTGGGAGAGAACTGAGCGAGTTTTTATGTATGTTCTATGGATATGTTTTTTGTGAATGTATGTGTTTTTCTGTCTCATGAAGATCTGGTAGTAATGTTATGGACCATTTTGTCAGTTTTGCTTACCAGACGGAAAATCAAAAAAAAAAAAACCTCTTGGGGTAATGCAACCCAAACAACGTAAGTTAATCGTGTCATCAATACACATTTACAACCTTCGCATTCCAACACTATATTTAAACTCACCCACTTCATGCACACTTTTCAAACTCAAAAGCACAAAGAAACTTTAGATTGTACATGGATATTTAATTGTTTTGACTCGACTCCTTACATTTATTATACAAGGATAATATAAAGTATAAAAAAAAAAACAAAAAAAACAAAAAAAAGAAAAAAAAAAAAAAAAAAAAGTAAAAAAACAAATAAAAAAGTAAAAAATAAAAAAAAAAAAAAAAAAAAAACAAAAAAAAAAAAAAAAGAGAAAATAAAAAAAAAAAAAAGATAAAATAAAAAAAAAAGATAACAAAAAAAAAAAAAAAAAAAAAAAAAAAAAAAAAGATTAACGGGAAAAAAAAAAAAGTAAAAAAAAAAAAAAAAAATAATTAAAAAAAAAGAAAAAAAAAAAATAAAGGTAAGGGGGAAGAGGAAAGTAGGTATAGTAGGAAGTAGGAAGAGGAGGAAACAGGAAGGAAGGAAGGAAGGAGGAAAGGAACAAGAAGGAAAGGAAAGGAAACACCTCTGAGCCATCTACACGTAACGAAGACATGTCACAATATAACAACAATGAGGCCTATACAACAAAGGAAAGGAAACACCTCTGAGCCATCTACACGTAACGAAGACATGTCACAATATAACAACGATGAGGCCTATACAACAAAGGAAAGGAGGAATACACTAAAGCAGTGTAGGAAGGAATTAAGGAACAGGACAAGAGGAGGTATGTCAGACAGAGAGGAAAAAGGAAGAAGGAGGTTAAA
>CM065702.1:41594012-41599012 GCA_017654935.2 Phymorhynchus buccinoides | reverse complement strand
GTCAAGTACAAATGTGGAAAATATGGCTTAAAACCCAATTTGTAGACCCCTACCACTTTCAAGGCCTACCAATCGCCCGGACCGTGACATTGACCTTGATCGGTATGCCACCATCAGAACGGGCATAAGCCAAAGTACCTTCATGCCAAATTTGAAGACTCTAACACTAACGGTATGGGAGTTATGGCCCCTGAAAGATTTTCGGTTTTCAAGGTTGTACGCCAAGGTCAAGGTCACGACGGCAAAATGGTTTGCGCGGATGCCTTTCTCTCATGGTGACACACCAGCACACAAACTTTGACGTGATTCGGTCAACCCGTTCGAAAGATATCCTTGGGACAGACAGAAGGAGAAAAAAATGACCCTCCGATTTTCAGGCTCCAGCGATCTTTTTGACCTTGACCTTGACCTTGATCGGTATGCCATCATCAGAACGGGCATAAGCCAACCACCTTCATACCAAGTTTCAACATCCTATGTTGATCGGTGCCCGAGATATGGCTAAAAATAGATTTTCGGTTTTCAAGGTCGTACGTCAAGGTCAAGGTCACGATGGCAAAATGGTTTGCGCAGATCTCTTCCTATTAAGGTGGCACACCTTCACACAAACTTTGACGCGATTCGGTCAAGCGGTTCGGGAGATATCCTTGGGACAGACAGAAAACCCCCAGAAAAAAAAACCCAAAAAACAGACAAACCAGCCCATCGCAAAGTCCGATCACCTTCGGTGACGGACAAAAAGAAGATATTTTTGTAAAGGGCAGAGCACCTTTCCAGCCAACCACCCAGGTCCCCACCCACCCCCTGCCTACTTTCTGAATACCCGAATACCAGTGCATGCTACCCTTAAAGAGATAATATCAATCATCTATTGGTACCTCTCTTATCATTAATCTTATCCCATCCCACTGCACACACACATTGTACTAAATTGTAATGTACACACATATACATGCACGCACGCGTACACACACACACACACAAACACACCCACACGCGCGCACACACAAACACACATACAAGCATCCCTACACATGAACACACTTGTGTACACGCACGCACACACCCACACCCAACCATGCACACGCACATACGAGCATGCACACGCGCGCGCGCACACGCACGCGCACACGCACGCGCACACGCACACACACACGCACACGCACACGCAAACACACACACAGAGTATCCCCATTCTTTTACTACCCCCATCCCCTTCTAGCTGTGCTCCACTCTCTCAATCATCAGGACGTTGTTCCTGCAGGCCAGCCACAGGCGACCTTCCACGTCCACACAGAGTGCTGAGGGCTGCTGCAGCAGGGGACAGCCAGGGCACAGAAAATACTGGAACTCCAGTTGTCCCCCCTGGAAGGAGACCACGTGGAGCGAGCTGTTGAGCTGATCAGTAATCAACAAAACAGGCTGCCCTCCCAGGGTGTGGAAGAGCACGTCTGTTGGCTGGAAGTTCTCCATGGGAGGAATGTAGGTGCTGACTGCTGCTGCCTTGGGTCTTTCGTAGAGATGGACTTGACGTGAGGAGGCGGCAGTTTTGCCTTCCTCCACAACAGCGAAATAGGTGTCACTACTGTCCACATCGAAAGCTCTGTGAAGACCGACGTTGATTTTTAACTCTGTTTTACATTCTATCTTGAATGGATCTGTGGACGTGACTATGAGTCTGTCGATGTTTGCCTCTCCTGATAGGTCATTTTCCAGTTCGAAGTTTGGAGGGGCAAGGGATTTGTTTTTAGTTGTAAACGCACTTAACTGGGGAGGACAATACATGGTGCATCCTTTAGCGTGCCGTTTGTATGATATTCTGCCCACCCGGTCATCATCATAAGTGTTCACATGCTGTCCTGACTCGCGGAACACTTGCACGGGGGCGTTCTCGTCCCCCCCCAGCCTGGCATAGGACACGAGCATCACAGGTGGATCATCGTCATCATGACACAGAGCGAACACCTCAGTGTCAGGGTCCTTGGAGCACTGGAACATATGTGTCACTTTCATCTCCATCGTGGTGACAGTGCCCAGGTAGGCACGTGTCGTCTCCATCATGACGTCATCACTGACAGTGGAGTGAAGATCGGGTCGGAGGGTCCGTCTTTCTTGGTGTGACGTCATAGGGTCTACACGTGATGGGCTGCCATGCCCACTTTTCATCTTCATGACATCCAACAAGTGCTGGGCTGTGACGTCATCAGCATGGAGGAAAGGGGAGAGCTTGTGTATGTCGTTCTCACGTTCCTCAATAGCTTTCTTCATTCCCTGGTCCTGGACTGCGGTTTTGACCTGCAAGGTGACTATCTGTTCTTCCACGTGCTTTTCAATCGTTTTCACAGCAGCAGCCTGCCGCTCTTTGATATTATTCTCCACCAAAGCCCTGTGCTTCTCCAGCGATTCTCTTTCCCTTCTCAGTGAACTCACTTCTGCCTCCATGTTGGACAGAAGCTTCTGTATGCGTTGTCCATCTGGCGGCAGCTTCTTCTCTGTCCGGTCTGCTGGTGACTGCTGGTCGCCATCTCCGGGGACTGGGTGTGAGGTCATCTGGGACTTGTCTTCTTCACACTCCTCCGGCAGCTCCTGTTTCCCACCAAGGCTAATGTGAGTCATGTCCTGTGCTACAGCAGCCACAGCTGTTTCATCTACAGTGTGGATGTGGTGTTGAATATGACAGTTCATGTAAACCTTTTTAGCTGCTGATATCTTGACAGTGTTAGACCTATGGCAAACAGGACAGGTGACCGTTTCATCGGTGGGGTCTTTGGAGGTGTCCTTTATGCAGTGATGACACAGGCTGTGCTGACAGGGAAGGAGCTTGGGGTTCTCACACATCTTCAGACATTTGGAACACATGTTCCTATCGCTGCCCCCTGTGGCCATTGGATTGGCTACCACGGAGGATCTGACGTCTGCAACACACAGAAATGAAACACACATACCATCTTCATGATCCAGGGAATTCACGAACATGTTTCTGCCCTCCGAAGTGAGCCTATGCTTTAGCTGAGTGAAATTGTTTTAAAGATTATTATTCTCATATTTCTGTCATTATTTTGTATTGTCCAAAATCGATAATGTATTCATCCCTCTCCATTTGAATTGAAGTGCTGATGTAGTTGACTGGACGTGTAATGACTGTGTGTTTGATCATAATGCATGTGTCTGCACTTGTGCGAATACAGGCATGTATGCACGCTCACGCCCCAGCCAGTGTGTGTGTGTGTGTGTGTGCATGTGTGTGTGTGTGTGTGTGTGTGTGTGTGTGTGTGTGTGTGTGTGCATGTGTGTGTGTGTGTGTGTGTGTGTGTGTGTGGTATGTGTGTGTGTGTGTGTGTATGTGTGTGTGTGTGTGTGTCTGTCTGTGTGTGTGTGTGTGTGTGTGTGTGTGTGTGTGTGTGTGTGTGTGTGTGTGTGTGTGTGTGTGTGTGTGTGTGTGAGAGAGAGAGAGAGAGAGAGAGAGTGCTGCTAACGACTGCCTGGAGCATGTTGTTACATTGTTATATCAGACTGAGGTCTCTGGAAGGCGTGGAAGTCGAGTATGTCATCCCTGTAGTGAACGGCTTTCAGATATTCCCTTTCTAAGCATTAATTTTGTTTTGTTTGTAACTCTCACACACACACACACACACACACACACACACACACACACACACACACACACACACACACACACACACACACACACACACACACACACACACACACACACACACACACATACACACACACACACACACACACACACACACACACACACACACACACACACACACACACACACACACACTAACAGACACACAGACAGTCTGGTAAAGATCACAGACAAAGAGTTGCAAACGTTTCCAGATACATTTGGCTTCGATTGAGATGAACATAGCATAAATAAACGCCATTAACCCTTTCACCGCCAAAGTGGCATTTTAGCACCACAGTGATGTAACACCTATGTCACTAAAAGGCATCAAATTGGGGTCCATTATACAAAGACCCTATTGTCTTAGTTTTGGGAAGTAAGGGTAGACCTTATTTTGTATATGTCACAGAAGAATCCCCAATACTGCAGATGGATTTTGTTCTCTACCCAGGTAAATTTAATGGAAATTTTTGGCTGAAATATGGCTGGCGGTGAAAGGGTTAATGCAGTTAAATGGCGAATTTTCTGGATTTCCATTAAACGATGCTCAGAAATTGAAAAAACAAATGGTCTGCTAAACGAGACTTTGACTGAGTCGAACTAGGAAATGACGACACAGATCGTGAATGTCAAGGAAGTACAGACACATTATGCCAATGTCAATGCGCTTGTGTGGAGCGCATGAACGGCACACACGTGTGTCAAACTGTACCTTTCTGTCATTGACCCCGTCTACCTATAAAAGGCTGCAAAAGACAAATTAGCGAAGAAGGGATCCCTGTAAAAGGGGCAGTGTGGTAGGGTTTCAAACAGGCCACAGGAAGGGCAGTGTGTGTGGTAGGGTTCAATAGCCACAGCTAAGTGAAGAAGGGGCAGTGTGGTAGGGTTCAATAGCCACAGCTAAGTGAAGAAGGGTGTGCGTAGGGTGTGGTAGGGTTGGTATAGCCACAGCTAAGTGAAGAAGGGGCAGTGTGGGGTAGGGTTCAATAGCCACAGCTAAGTGAAGAAGGGGCAGTGTGGTAGGGTTCAACAGCCACAGCTAAGTGAAGAAGGGGCAGTGTGGTAGGGTTCAATAGCCACAGCTAAGTGAAGAAGGGGCAGTGTGGTAGGGTTCAACAGCCACAGCTAAGTGAAGAAGGGGCAGTGTGGTAGGGTTCAACAGCCACAGCTAAGTGAAGAAGGGGCAGTGTGGTAGGGTTCAACAGCCACAGCTAAGTGAAGAAGGGGCAGTGTGGTAGGGTTCAACAGCCACAGCTAAGTGAAGAAGGGGCAGTGTGGTAGGGTTCAATAGCCACAGCTAAGTGAAGAAGGGGCAGTGTGGTAGGGGGTTCAACAGCCAAGCCACAGCTAAGTGAAGAAG
>CM065702.1:41566512-41569012 GCA_017654935.2 Phymorhynchus buccinoides | reverse complement strand
TCTCTCTCCCCCCCCCCACTCTCTCTCTCCCCCCACTCTCTCTCTCTCTCTCTCTCTCTCTCTCTCTCTCTCTCTCTCTCTCTCTCTCTCCTCTCTCTCTCTCTCTCCCCCCACTCTCTCTCTATCTCTCTCGTATATATGCTTATAGACGGTTCCTTTTCTTACAAAATATATAACTTTCTTTTAACAGAAAAAACCCTAAAATAAAAATATTCTAAAGAAAATGAACTCAATATATTTTCTATACATGAGTAACACATAATAAATACATACGATTCCATAAGAACCCAGCCCTGGCTCCTATAAATGACAATATCAATCATCATACCTGTCACTAACAAACACGACTGAATCGCTGAACTCAGCAACACAGTGTACAGTGGCACAGTGGTAACGCGTTCGCCTCGTGTCAAGTAAACCCGAGTTCGAATCTAGGTACAGTGGATTGTTTTCCTCTCACTTTACACTAGGCCTTACGGTCTGAACGTGGAGTCTTTCGAATGAGACGATAAACCGAGGTCCCGTGTGCCCATGCACTTAGCACACATTAAACCCAGTGGCAACGAAACAGTTGTCATTTGGTCAAAATTTACCCCCACCCACCCCCACTCTTTCCTTCCTCGTCAGTCACACAAAAATCGCATGCAACAAAGAAAACGTTGGGTGGCGCGCCTTTAGCTGCGACGCGCTCTCCAGGTGGGAGCAACCCGAATGTCTCATTGTCGCCTCTGTGACTATAAAGTACCTAGTACATAATACACCCTGTATTTTATTTTATTTTTCAAATCAGATGATTCAACTGGGCAAATCAGCTTCAGTTAATATAGTCCTCCACAGTATATAGTGCGGACCGATTTACAAGGTATTGCGCAGTCAGACAAAACGGTAAAGAGGATTAAAACATTGGACACGAGCGAACATAATATTCCTCTCTTAGCAACAGAATTTCTGTCATATAAATATTTCAGATTAAAGAGATTAAAGTGACAACGTTTATACTTAGGCCTGTCATGCTCGTCATATGGAATACACTGCAAAACAATTCTCAACACCACGTCACAAAAAGAAACCTGATCTGAGAATAGGCGACAACAAACAACAACAAAGTAACCAGTTAACAACAAGAAGGAACAGACCACAGCCCATAACACCAAGGACTCTTTGTTGTTGTAATATTAACCAGTTAACAACAAGAAGGAACAGACCACAGCCCATAACACCAAGGACTCTTTGTTGTTGTAATATTAACCAGTTAACAACCAGAAGAAACAGACCACAGCCCATAACACCAAGGACTCTTTGTTGTTGTAATATTAACCAGTTAACAACAAGAAGGAACAGACCACAACCCATAACACCAAGGACTCTTTGTTGTTGTAATATTAACCCTTTCGCCGTCAAATGTCGCATTTTTGCACCACAATGGCTTAAAGATACTGGGTAGCTGTGACCCACATACGCATGTCTCCATCTTCAAATTGAGGCTGCTCTTTAAAATGATGTTTCGGTTTGAATTTGGGGGCATTTGTATGGGAGTGAGACCTGGTCAAAACCAGATTTCTTTCTAGCTATAAGAGGGAAAACACGTGAAGCCCGTGATCTGGTGGATCTTTAAACACGTGAAGCCCGTGATCTGGTGGGTCTTTAACACCCATGTCACTAATATATTTTTTTTTTCTCTACCCAGGTTTAAAACTCAAATGGTATACATCTGTATCGTTAGAAATTCAGGACTTTCCTGGAGTTGCACTGCCTCCGGGCATTGCCTCCAGGATCGTTCCCACCATCTTTATATCTACTAATGTCCCTATGTGTCTGTTTCAGACCGGAGGACGTTAAATGGATGTTCACTACCCAGGTAATGGTATTTTTCGGAGAAAAAAAAATGGCTGGCGGCGAAAGGGTTAACAAACCCCAACACCCTGTCAATAACACGTGGAAGGCTACGTTTCAAACAGTCTCAACGCGTCTTTCATCCTTTTGAACTGTTTCGCCAAACTGAAGAACCTCTGTAACGGAGATTTGGCCGTGTGACTCGACCCCGTTCGTGCCCTGGTGTTACGACGATTATTATTGTTACGATGGTTAGTATTCCTGAAGAAATCCCTCCTCTGGAAAGCGTCGGAAGGCACTGGTCCTGTCTTGGGCACGGCAGTTCTTGGGGTGGGGGTGGTTTTGAGGAGAGAGTTACCTCCGCTTTTTAAGACCGTGGGATTGAGTCCTCCTTGGTGGCTGTTCGGGTTAGGGTTAGGGTTAGTGTTACTGGCAGTTCCACCCACCGCTGGCTGTTGTTGTTGTTGTCGTTGTTGTGGAGAGCCTGAATTTGCGTTAGGGTTTGGAGCCATGTTGTTATTGTTGGCGTTGGTGTTCGGACTATTATTGTTGTTTTTAATGTTGTTGTTGGGAGCTGGATTATTGTGTTTTTTGTTGTTGTTGTTGTAGAAGGTGTTGGCGAGGTTGGAGAAGGGGGGGTGGAAGAGGGGGGCCTGCCAGGAGGAGA
>CM065702.1:41539012-41556512 GCA_017654935.2 Phymorhynchus buccinoides | reverse complement strand
TTTTGCTCACAACGAAGGAAATAGCTCCAATTTTGTTTTTTACTGCACTACAAAAAAAAGAAAACGCTTCAACCACAATGAGTGACCTCCACCCACCCCATCCAAAATGGCTACTCTCTCCGGCATCTCCGCCAAGGAGGAATCGCCGTTTTGACGGTTTAATTTCTAGGAAACCAGAGCAAAGTGAGTGTTCTGATCCTTGAAAAGGCTGTCTTTTGGGTGATCTCGACGTGTTTCTTGCACAAACTCATCCGTCAGGGTCCACCTTTAACCCTTTCACCGCCAAAGTCGCATTTTAGCACCACGGTGATTTAACACCTATGTCACTAAAAGGCATCAAATTGGGGTATATTATCCAAAGACCTCATTGTCTTAGTTTTGGGAAGTAAGGATAGACCTTATTTTATATATTTCACAGAAGAATCCCCAATACTGCAGATGGATTTTGTTCTATACACAAGTAAATTTAATGGAAATATTTGGCTGAAATATGGACGGCGGTGAAAGGGTTAAAGTTGAAAGGTTACATAGCAGAGAGCTCAGTGACCCACTCATATCCCACACCACACACGATCTGCCTGTCTGCCACGAGCTGACAGGAGAATCAGTGTCATCTATCTTGTCCAACACGAAGACATGTCATCAAGGACTACACAGTACATTCGTTAACGTCGCTGCAACCAAGGTTATGCAGACTAGAGTGGAAGATGCATTCAGGGCTTACCGCATGACAACCACCACAACCCCATCAAAGAACGACTGAAGGGGGAGTTATGTAGTTCGTGAATAACTATGGGTAAAATGAGAGAAAACTTGAAAACTTGAATGAAAACTTGAAAACTTCAAAAACTTGACAACGTGAAAATGTAATCCTTATTTTCCAAGGATAAATATTTTAGGCAACCCCTAGTCTTCCAATCTGTCCTTGATACAGAGAGAGAGAGAGAGAGAGAGAGAGAGAGAGAGAGAGAGAGAGAGAGAGAGAGAGAGAGAGAGAGAGAGAGAGAGAGAGAGAGAGAGAGAGAGAGAGAGAGAGAGAGAGAGAGAGAGAGAGAGAGAGAGAGAGAGAGAGAGAGAGAGAGATACGAAATACGAATGTTTTATTGAGGGTGAAAAGGATAAGCTACAATAGCTTCTTTGCACCTTGCCCTCTCACTCACACATTCATGCCATACATCAAGCAAGAACATTTGACATAAAGCAATCAATTTTAAAAAAATGGAACAAAAATTGGCACATGAAATAATTAAAAAAGAATCAAAAATGGGAATTAAAAGCAAACATGGATAATGATTAGCAATGGTGAACTTCAATTGGTGGTTTGAATTGAGTACGAAAAGGGGGAAACAATTCTGAGACAATGAGAGAGAGAGAGAGAGAGAGAGAGAGAGAGAGAGAGAGAGAGAGAGAGAGAGAGAGAGAGAGAGAGAGAGAGAGAGAGAGAGAGAGAGAGAGAGAGAGAGAGAGAGAGAGAGAGAGAGAGGGGAGATGAGAGAGAGGGGGCAGGCAGGCAGGCAGGAGAGAGAGAGAGAGAGAGAGAGAGAGAGAGAGAGAGAGAGAGAGAGAGAGACAGAGAGACAGAGACAGACAGACAGACAGACAGACAGACAGACAGTCCTAAAAAGGGTGGGTCGGATACACTAGAGTTCCTATCATAACCAGCAATGATGCGAATTTCCATCAGAATGATGATGGACGACTTACTTGATGGACGACTTGCTACACACACACTAAGAGTGAGAGTGATCTAGACAAAACCTAAATGACACAACTATTTCAGCCTCACGTGTAGCTAAGCTAATGCAGACATTTAACGAAACAACAAGACCCCATACTTGTTGTTCAGTTCACAAGCGGTTCATGGACACTAGGTATTTCCATAGGTTCTACTACGCTGAAGGCTAGTGGTAGTGACGTGCACTTTATAACTTAGGTTACCCAAAGTAAACCGTGTCCTATATTTCTAACAAAGTTCAGGCTCTGTAGTGATGAGTGCGGCTAAGTCAACTAATCCAGGATGTAAAATGTAAATTAGACAACAAGTACCAATCCGATTGGCAGTTCAGTCTAATTTACATGTTATATCCCGGATTGGGTTTTTTAAGATGCACTCATGACTACAAGGAATGGCGGATCTTAGCAGGAACTTTGGTCTTTATGAGAACAACATTGTCAGAAAATTTGTTTGGCCGATTATTTATTAAGCAGAATTCTTTTAGTTTTTTGGTTTTTTTTGTTAATGTTTGTTTGTGTTTAATTTTTCTTTTGCGTCTTAGAAGAAACTACACACCTATTTTGTTTGATTTTACGAGGAAAAACATCATACACGTTCTGAACTTAGTAAGCTTCAAAGGCAATGCGAGTTATTTGTTAGCTGAAAACAAGCACAGTTTCTTTTACATGTGACAAGACTCAAAAATGATATTTGACAGGGTGTTTTTAAAGTAATACAAATTGCAAGCATGTACACACAGGGCGTGAGACAAAGGCAGATAGAGAGAGAGAATACGAATACGAATACGAATACGAACTTTTTTAATGAGGGAAATTGGATAAGCTTAGACAGCTTTTTTACACCATGCCCTCAGGCAAGAGAGAGAGAGAGAGAGAGAGAGAGAGAGAGAGAGAGAGAGAGAGAGAGAGAGAGAGAGAGAGAGAGAGAGAGAGAGAGAGAGAGAGAGAGAGAGAGAGAGAGAGAGAGAGAGAGAGAGAGAGAGAGAGAGAGAGAGAGAGAGAGAGAGAGAGAGGCCGGAAGTCGGAAGTCAGAAATGTAATGAATGTGGGCCTACAGCCCCTCTCATGGGGGGCAACACATACAACAGTGACCAGTACATGCATTGACAATCACGTGACCAATACATGCATCAACAATCACACTAATATAGTGAGACAATACCTGGAATAGAAAAAGCACATGATTAAATCAACAACATCAATGACAGCATGCCATGAAACGAAAAGGACATTCATAAATCACAGAATATCAGAGAGAGAGAGAGAGAGAGAGAGAGAGAGAGAGAGAGAGAGAGAGAGAGAGAGAGAGAGAGAGAGAGAGAGAGAGAGAGAGAGAGAGAGAGAGAGAGAGAGAGAGAGAGAGAGAGAGAGAGACAGAGAGAGAGAGAGAGAGAGAGAGAGAGAGAGAGAGAGAGAGAGAGTGAGAGAGAGAGAGAGAGAGAGAGACAGAGAGAGAGAGAGAGAGAGAGAGAGAGAGAGAGAGAGAGAGAGAGAGAGAGAGAGAGAGAGAGAGAGACAGAGAGAGAGAGAGAGAGAGAGAGAGAGAGAGAGAGAGAGAGAGAGAGAGAGAGAGAGAGAGAGAGAGAGAGACAGAGAGGAGAGAGAGAGAGAGAGAGAGAGAGAGAGAGAGAGAGAGAGAGAGAGAGAGAGAGAGAGAGAGAGAGAGAGAGAGAGAGAGAGAGAGAGAGAGAGAGAGAGAGAGAGAGAGAGAGAGAGAGAGAGAGAGAGAGAGAGAGAGAGAGAGAGAGAGAGAGAGAGAGAGAGAGAGAGAGAGAGAGAGAGAGAGAGAGAGAGAGAGAGAGAGAGAGAGAGAGAGAGAGAGAGAGAGAGAGAGAGAGAGAGAGAGAGAGAGAGAGAGAGAGAGAGAGAGAGAGAGAGAGAGAGAGAGAGAGAGAGAGAGAGAGAGAGACACACAGAGAGAGACAGAGAGAGACAGAGAGAGAGAGAGAGAGAGAGAGAGAGAGAGAGAGAGAGAGAGAGAGTGTGTGCGTGCGTATGTGCAGAGAGTGAGAGAGAGACACACAGAGAGTGCGAGAGAGACACAGAGAGAGACAGTGTGTGAGAGAGAGAGAGAGAGAGAGAGAGAGAGAGAGAGAGAGAGAGAGAGAGAGAGAGAGAGAGAGAGAGAGAGAGAGCGTGCAAAATGACAAATGAATGATTTAATGTATGTGCATATGTGTGTGTGTGTGTGTGTGTATGTGTGTGTGTGTGAGAGTGTGTGTGTGCGCGTGCGTGTGCTTGAGTGGTAGTGGGTGCGTGTATGAGAGAGAGAGAGAGAGAGAGAGAGAGAGAGAGAGAGAAGATGACAAAATGACAAATGAATGATTTAATGTCATCAGCAAGGTACATGCTATTGAGAGAGAGAGAGAGAGAGAGAGAGAGAGAGAGAGAGAGAGAGAGAGAGAGAGAGAGAGAGAGAGAGAGAGAGAGAGAGAGAGAGAGAGAGAGAGTTAACAACATTACAAACAACAACAACAACATTAAGGACAACAAACAACAGTCACTTCTAACCAAGGAAAAACAACAACTAAAACTAATAAAGTTAAATACACACAAAACAACAAATAACGATCGGTATATAGCAGAATAAATCCACACAAAACAATAACAACAACAAGAAGAGCAAATTTGACGAAGATAAACAACAAAACACAGAAGAAAAACAGTTACTACAAGGGAACACAAACACAGGCGGGTAAGAAGCCCCCAATTATCTCATGAAATAAAGCACATTTCAGTCAAGTTTGCCCATAAGACGAATGCTAAACATTAACACTCGTCTCATGGGCAAAATGGGGCTGAAATTTGCTTTATTTCATGAGATAATTGGCATGGGCTTCTTACCCCGTCTTCCCCTACACAATATTCCCCCTTACCTCTGCCTGACATTGGCATCGTTGACGCTCTGTGGATCCGTCATGTAGCCGTTCTTGGACAGAAAGGGCTCCTTGAACACCATGATGATGATGGGCGGGGAGGGGGTTATTCCCTCCCCTCCTCCTCCTCCTCCTCCTCCTCCTCCTCCTCCCCCTCCTCCCCCTCCTCCCCCTCCTCCTCCTGAGGGTGACGTCCCTTGCACGGGGGAAACACCGGGAGTAGTTATTACTCCCACTTGAGGGCTAGGGTTCGGGTTCGGGTTAGGGTTAGGGTTGGGGTTAGAGGGCGAAAGGTTAGGGTTAGGGTTAGGGTTAGAGGGCGGAGGGGGAGTGTTTTGTGGAAACTGTTGTCCCAGGATCGAAGAAGGTGTGGTTCCCATCGCTCCCCATTGGGAAAGAGGCGGGAAAAGGGCCGCTAACTCTGGAGGGAGATTGGAAAGCATCGGGGGAGGTTGTTGCGTGGGAGGTGGTGGTTGTGGCTGAGGTTGGGGTTGGGGTGGGGATGGGGATGGGGGTGGTTGCTGTTGGGGGCCGGATGGTGGGGGTGTGGTGACGACGGCTGGTTTGGGGTTGGGGTTGGGGTACGGGTGGTGGTGGGGAGGTGGGTGCCTCCGTCGCGGTTTGTTCCTGAGGCTGATGGGGGGGAAAACAAAGACAGATATTAGAAAAGAGTAAAAACAGACAAAATAATTAGAGAGAGAGAGAGAGAGAGAGAGAGAGAGAGAGAGAGAGAGAGAGAGAGAGAGAGAGAGAGAGAGAGAGAGAGAGAGAGAGTACAATGCAACGGAAAGACAAACATATATTTTTTTTTACATCCTTGAATGCCAGAGAAAAAAATAGGACAACAATACATTAAAATTGTCAAATGCAAAAGATAAACTGTTTAGTCAATCTGGGAAGATGGTCTGGGGATATAATGCTCCAGACTATTTTAGAAGCAAAAACAATATCTCTCAGAGTTGCTTCCCTTCGTCTGATGATGTCATCGGTGATGTCGTCAAGCCCGTACGTCATACGTTTGTTAAAAGGCAGTCAAGGGGTTTTAATATCTGTCTAAAATCTCAAATACTGTGCAAGGCTGTCTCTCATCCTCAGTCTGTCTCTCCGTGTCTCTCAGTCTGTCTCTGTGTTTCTTCGTCTTGATTCTCTATCTCTTTGTCTCTTTCTTTTGTCTGTCTCCCTCTCTCTCTCTCTCTCTCTCTCTCTCTCTCTCTCTCTCTCTCTCTCTCTCTCTCTCTCTCTCTCTCTCTCTCTCTCTATCTATCTATCTATCTATCTATCTCTCTGATCCCTCCCTCTCTCTCTCTCTCTCTCTCTCTCTCTCTCTCTCTCTCTCTCTCTCTCTCTCTCTCTCTATCTATCTATCTATCTATCTCTCTGATCCCTCTCTCTCTCTCTCTCTCTCTCTCTCTCTCTCTCTCTCTCTCTCTCTCTCTATCTATCTATCTATCTCTCTTATCCCTCTCTCTCTCTCTCTCTCTCTCTCTCTCTCTCTCTCTCTCTCTCTCTCTCTCTCTCTCTCTCTCTAACAAAGGTTACCACCAGGTTGTGACCCACTTGATTGTATCGCCACCTGGCAGTGAAAGCAGGGAGCTAAGTCGCTCATTGTCTATCCATTCTAAGGGATGTACCTCTTGAAATGAGTCAGTTTGTTTTCTCAATTTTGTTTTCTAACATTACGTCACTTTGCTTATTCTGCTTGCTTTTTGTTTTTGCCTAGGATGCTATGACTCTGTCTTTGTTTCTGTGTGTGTTTGTCTTTTTATCAAATTATCAGAATGTAAGCCTATTCCCTTAAAAGTTTGGTACAGGATGGATTATCTCGTCAAAAACAACACATAATTCATTTTCTTAAAAGTCTGGTACAGGACGGATTATCTCGTCAAAAACAACACATAATTCATTTTCTTAAAAGTCTGGTACAGGACGGATTATCTCGTCAAAAACAACACATAATTCATTTTCTTAAAAGTCTGGTACAGGACGGATTATCTCGTCAAAAACAACACATAATTCATTTTCATCAACACATAATTCATTTTCATAAAAGGCTGGTACAGGATGATTTATCTCGTTAAAAACAACACATGTATAATTCAAAGCCCAGCTTTGCTGGCTGGTTTGAAAACAACCTGACACGGTACCATTGCCCCCTGTGCCCAATGGCTTACTCTGTAAAGGAAGGGAGACAAATGTCGGACACCTCCTAAATCCAGGCGGTAGTTTTTTTGTTGGTATTTTTTAAACGGCGAAGCACTGTGGCGAGATGATGCCTTCCATTAATGCAGGGATATAACATGAGTTCACGAGGCAAAACTCATGGCTTAGAAAGGCTTCTATCGAAAACTATTAATAATGTTCCAAATGAAAGTTTCTAACATTAAATTTTGCAAATGAAATGTACGTAATTTTGTTTCTATTTTGAGTCTTTTGTTTGCAAAGAATAAGAATGATTTCTGATTAAATAAAATAATATGACTGTGCATTGATTTAATGTCTTCTTCTTTTCTTAGTGCTTCTGCTTATATCAACTAGTCGTTGATTTTCTTTCATTTTAAGCTTTCCAGGGGTATGTGTCATGTTCGGACTTTGGACCCCAGGGTGCCTAATGTCAGACAGTTTATGTGTTTTTTAAAGTCGAATAACTTTTACTGTTTTGTATTATGAGACCAACATTAGCAGGAATATAACAAATTGTATTATCTAGTCAGTGTAGTCTTTGAAATTTGTACCGCATTATTTATGTTGAAGCCTTTGACAGATTTATTTTGCTACCGGGCATTTGGGGACCTTACTCTACCAGTGCACTGTACACCTTTTCCCCATTCCTTTCACGCCAGGTATTAAAGAGTCTTACTTGCTTAATACAGACCAGACGTGCGGTAATCACAGTGACAGTTTTGCCGTCGTAAATGTCGAGTTCTACGCTAATGCATACAGGATAAACGTCTCAGAAAACAAAGCTAGGCTGTAACCCAACCCGCAATTATGAAGTCTGGAAACCAGTTAAAGGTGGACCCTGACGGATGAGTTTTTGCAAGAAACACGTCGAGATCACCAGAAAGTCAGCCTTTTCATGGATCGGAACACTCGCTTTGCTCTGGTTTCCTATAAATCAAACCGTCAAAACGGCGATTCCTCTTTGGCGGAGATGCCGGAGAGAGAAGCCATTTTGGATGGGGTGGGTGGGGGCCAAACCCATTGTGGTTGAAGCTTTTTTTTTGTAGTGCAGTAAAAAAAACTTTTTTTTTTAAAGCTATTTCCTTTGTTGTGAGCGAAACTCTTTTAGATAAACTGCATACAATTAAAATAACAAAAAGGCTTGTATTGCAAAAAAAATCGTGCAAACAATTTGGTCGCCATTACAAAAGAGACGGAACACGCCTTCTCTTTCAGTAAAAGAATTTGACTCCGCCAAGGAGGAATCGCCGATTTGACAGTTTGATTTCTAGGAAACCAGAGCAAAGTAAGTGTTGCGATCTCCGTAAAGGGTGTTTTCCTGGTGATCTCGACGTGTTTCTTGCAAAACCTCATCCGTCAGGGTGCCCCTTTAAGATGCGTCATCTCAACAGAACCCTGTAGGGTAGTTCAGTTTCTTTGGGCCAGCCACACTGGACACGATTCGATTCACTACGATCCGATTTCATAATACTAACTAACATTTTGTTTAGAGAGCCCTTTCTCTCTTGAGCTCACGGCGTTTCACAAATATTAATAATCCACTAAATATCATAGCCATGCACGCAGCCATTTTGACAGTTGTCAGGCATAACTC
The DNA here is from genome assembly GCA_017654935.2 of Phymorhynchus buccinoides. Taxonomy (NCBI): domain Eukaryota; kingdom Metazoa; phylum Mollusca; class Gastropoda; order Neogastropoda; family Raphitomidae; genus Phymorhynchus; species Phymorhynchus buccinoides. The sequence continues at coordinate 41,548,127 of CM065702.1, read as the reverse complement.
ACGTGAAATGTTACTGTCTAAAAGAATCTGATGAATTCCTACTAGTTTTGTTCACTATATTTGTAGTCCCCCGTACACGAATCTGATGAAATATCTGTAATTTTGTATCAGACATTTTTAGTTGATTCGTGTATCATATTGGGCTATGCATGAGTATAGTGAACCAAAAATAGTAGACTTATTTTTGTAGACTGATGTATTTCACGTGAATCATGGCTCACAGACATCGTCACGATCGTATTGCATTGAGGTCGAATCGTATGCAGTGAGGTTCGAGGCTTACCAGTTTGTTCTGTGTTGTGTGTTGTTTATGTGTAACATATTCAAGGTTAGAAGGCTATTCCACTCTTGGACATGTGTTGATTTGTTTGTATGTTGTCCTCTCCACCATTGTTGATGTGTACTGTGTGGGTGAGGGTCATAAAGGCGAACTTGGCACATTCTTTTTTTGAGAATGATGCTTTGTTTGTCTCACTTTGGTTCTGACCCACGCATTGCTAGGTGATTGGTATCGTAATCAACTTTGGTGGAGGGGAGTTAATTAGAAAGAGAGTATTCACCCGTTGTTCAATTTCGTATGTAGTGAGATTGGGCCTTTGGTTGTGGGAAACATTTCACGCAGATCGCATGTAGAAGACCGTCAACAACACAACCAATACGAGCGGTGAAAGCCAGAAGGTACTATGGCGAACAGAAGGAAGAAGCCTGGTGGTACTCTTTGGCTTTTATCATTCCAACGGGTCCGGGCAGTGGGTGGATGCCTCGAGCCTCCATACAGGGAGCTGGACGACCCCCTCCCCTCCACGAGTCTCTCCCCGTGGGGATACCGGGGGGTATTTTTTTTTTTTAAATAGTTCCCCCATTTTCTGGAAATTCTGTGCTTGTAACTTCCTCTAATCTGCCACTCTCTTTGACTCTGCCTTTTCCCTTTGCTTTCTATCATCTACTATTTTTCTGACTTATTGGCCCATTCTCCTGCCTTTTTCAAAAAATCTTCCAAATAATTTTTCTCCTTTGAGCTCCTCCAAAATCGGCTGTACGCAGTGGGGAGACCAGTGAAAACTGAACACCGGACATATACGCACTTACCCATTATGGCCATATGGCCTGGGAACGCAGAAGAAGAAGAAGAAGATTCCAACGGGTTGTCAGCGGTCACGTTCTGGCGGGGACCTAAAGCAAGTCTGACCCGTGCGCTTTACGCACGTAGCACGTGAAACAATCCAAGAGCGGAGAGAGTCCCGCTGCCTGGTATTAACCACATTGGAAGCAAGTCTCACCCGTGCGCTTTACGCACGCAGCAGGTGAAACAATCCAAGAGCGGAGAGAGTCCCACTACCTGGTATTAGCCACACTGGTAGCTTTCCCAAGTCCACCCCCCCACCCCGTTTTCTCACCTCCCCCCCTTTTTTTAAATGGATGACGCTGCGCTGGCAACGACGCGCTCTCCAGAGGGGAGACAGCGGGCGAGATTTCTAGCACTCTCGTTTCCGCTGAAGAAAAGAAGTCTTGACTGAATTGATTCGCTTGATAGAAAGGTGCAGAGAGGTGACGTGCTTAATGGTGGCAGTATGGGGCTCAGAATTGATAAAATACCAGTTAACTACTTAACTGGCTTTTCTAATTCAGTTAACTAGTTAACTGACTTTGTTTTACCGGAAGCTGAAATCGTTTATACTAGTTAACTAGTTAACTGACATTTCGAAATATCACTTAACTGTTAAGTTGCTTTTCCGTCTGAGAGATTATTTTCTGAAGGTTTTGTGGAACATTGTGTTGTAATTGGTCGGCGTTTGAATGAATGAAATTTAGGTTTTACGTACACTCGGCTGCAAAACAGCACATACGGGATGAACCATCAACCAACCATCATTCAAAGCTGTAAGCAGATCCTGGAGGTGCTGCAGGTTCGATCCGTGATAAATATTGCTAATAAAAAAAATGATATTGAAGGTATGTAACTCTTTCACAGTGTAAATGGGAAAAGATTGCTGATCTGCAGTACATCCAATGGGATTTACAAAAAACAGTTAAGGAGTTGGTTTTCCTGACAAAATGCCACTTAACAGTTAACTGACTTTTCTTTTGCCGGAAGCGGAAGTTGATTATATCAGTTAGCTACTTAGCTGCAATAAGAAAAGACAGTTAACTACTTAACTAGTATATTAAAGCCAGTTAACTACTTAACTGGTATTGTATCATTTTTGAGCCCCATATGGCAGTTTATGACATGGCTTTATGGTGGCAGAATTTGTCCCGTCCCTACCTGGCAAGTCTTCTGCAAGTTGTTCTTGTCGCTAAGGATGTAAATTAATGCGTTTAATTACTCTGTTTGGATCTCCCTAATTGCCTGTCTCTGTCTCTCTCTGTCTCTGTCTCTGTGTCTCTGTGTCTCTGTCTGTGTCTCTGTGTGTATCTCTGTGTCTCTGTCTCTGTGTCTCTGTGTCTCTATCTCTCTATCTCTTTCTCTCTGTGTCTATCTCTGTCTCTCTCTCTCTCTCTCTCTCTCTCTCTCTCTCTCTCTCTCTCTCTCTCTCTCTCTCTCTCTCTCTCTCTCTCTCTCTTGTTTGCTTCCCCCATTTTTTCACTTTCTTGTTCCTTTTTTTGCAGGGCTGAGTGAAAAAAAAGCTTATGTAATGCTTATCTCATTACCCTGGGTAAATAAATTTTCGTGTTCTCTCTCTCTCTCTCTCTCTCTCTCTCTCTCTCTCTCTCTCTCTCTCTCTCTCTCTCTCTCTCTCTCTCTCTCTCTCTCTCTCTCTCTCTCGGAATATGTTATGGAATGTTTTACGTAAAACAGGTGTTAACGGTAAACTGTATAAAGCCTTACAAGGTATATATAAAACAGTGCTTGCTTGTGTAAGAGATAAAAATCAGTGTTCTGACTTCTTTTCCTGGCCCCGCGGTGTGAAGCAAGGTTGCTTGTTAAGCCCAAACATGTGTTCTCTGTTTATTAATGAGTTAGCGACTGAATTAAACAAGAAAGGAAAGCATGGTATTCAAATGATTTCAAATGCAGTTGAAATGTTCTTATTACTTTTTGCTGATGATATTATTCTTTTGTCTGATACTGTTTGGGACTTACAAAATCAATTAGATAATCTAAAAGATGAATCGGACCGTCTGGGCTTGACAGTCAACCTTGAAAAAACAAATGTCATGGTATTTCGTATGGGAGGTCACTTATCTGTGCGAGAGAAATGGTGTTATGGAAATTTTGAATTGAGAGTTGTGAATTCTTACAAATATTTGGGTTTAATGTTTACAACTAAATTAAGTCTTACGCTTCCCTGGAATGAAATGTGCTGTAAAGGAAAAAAAGGTGCAATAGAAATATTTAAAACACTAAGAAAATTGAAATGCTTTGATTGTAAAATATTTTTTAAGTTGTTTGATTCACAGATAGAACCAATTCTTACATATGCTGCTGAAGTTTTGGGGTTTATATAACAACACAAAAATGGAGAGGGTGCACACATATGGCATCAAACGTTTCATTAATGTTCCAGTTCATGCCTCAAATAAGATGTTATATGGTGAAACAGGAAGATACCCGTTGTATATAAGATCGTATACAAAATGCATAAAATATTGGTTGAAATTGGTAAAATTGTCTGATAACCGAAATTGTAAACAAGCATATAATATGATGCTGCATCGAATGGAATATGGCCATGAAAACTGGGCATTTTATGTTAAAAAAGTGCTGACTGAAAATGGTTTTGGGGTTGTGTGGTTGTGTCAGAATGCAGGTCATGAACAACAGTTTATTTCAGAATTCAAAACAAGGTTGATTGACAATTTCAAACAAAATTGGCACTCAGAGATGAAAACTAATGATAAATACCAATGGATTTTTACTTTTAAAAGTGTTTTTCAGGTGGAAATGTTTTTGTATACTATAACTGACAAATGGCACCGCAGTAACTATGCTAGGTTTCGATTGCGTACCTTCGGTTTTAATGCCAATAAAAAGTGTTTTTTACCTGACACATCTACAGAAACCCCTTGTCCACTATGTCATGCTGTGACTGATGATGAAGCATTAGGAGCAGGTGTACTGTTTTTAAAAAAGAATTTGCTGTTACAAAAGATCTTGTGGCTCTACTCACATCAGAAGATGAGGCTAATATAATATCTATTGCAAAGTTCATAGCTGAAGCATGGAGAGTAAGATCAAAAAAATGCTTACAAAATATATAATTAATAATGGATATTTAATAGTTGGTTTTTGGGTGTTTTTTTAAACATCTAACCTTTGAATGGCCAGAATATATGTGTGTGTGTGAGTGTGTGTGTGTGTTGTGTGTGTGTGTGTGTGTGTGTGTGTGTGTGTGTGTGTGTGTGTGTGTGTGTGTGTGTGTGTGTGTGTGTGTTGAGTGTGTGTGTGTGTGTGTGTGTGTGTGTGTGTGTGTGTGTGTGTGTGTGTGCGTGTGCGTGCGTGTGCGTGTGCGTGTGCGTGTGCGTGTGCGTGTGTGTGTGTGTGAGAGAGAGAGATAACTTTATATACTAGAATACTTAATTTGATTCATATAATTTAAATTTGAAATTGATTTGCAAATAATTTTGTTCTTTTTAGTTCCCTTTATTTCAAATATTCTATTATTTTTGTTCTCCAATGTTTTGCAATGAAAATGATGCTTCCCCCATGTCATGAGAACCCAGTGTTAATGACATTAAAAGGGTCCAGTGTCCAGTGTCCAGTGTCTCTCTCTCTCTCTCTCTCTCTCTCTCTCTCTCTCTCTCTCTCTCTCTCTCTCTCTCTCTCTCTCCTCTCTCTCACCCTCTGTCTCAGTCTCTGATTCTCTATCTCTGTCTATTTCTGTGTCTGTCTGTCTGTCTGTCTGTCTCCTCCTAGTCTGCCATTGCATCAAATAACCTTGTCATCCACATATTCATATATGCAGATACAAACACACAGATACGCTTGCGCGCATGCGCACACACACACACACACACACACACACACACACACACACACACACACACACACACACACACACACACACACACACACACACACACACACACACACACACACAACCTTACCTTCCCAGCACTATCCGAAGTCGTCCCTGGGGCAATAACCGTCGACCACACCCCTCCCGCTTCAGGAGGAACCTCAGTCACACCCCCAGAACCCGGGGCTACGGGCGGCACGGGCATGGACTGGTTAGGAGACCCTGGAGGTCCTCTGACGATGTCCCCGACGATGTTCATCAGACTGTTGAACGCGTTCTGCAAGGAGCTCAGCACGCCTTGGGTGTGGTTGGCCAAAGAACTGCGATCGTTGATATTGCTGCCGGGTCCAATGGCGCGAACTGAGGCTCCACTGCTGTCGAAAGTGGTAGGGTTTGTTTTTCCTTCTGATGACGACGACGACGACGACGAGGAGGAGGTTTTGGGGGGTATTTTGGGGGGTAGGAGGTTTAGAGGAAGTAGTGGTGGTGGTGGTGGTGGTAGTTGTTGTTGGTGTTGGTTCAGTGGTAGTAGCGGTGGTAGTAGTTGGTTTCTGATTGGAAAACGATTACAAACAGAAAATAAAGGCTATAAATGGAAATTTTGAAGGCAAAGATTCAAATTAAAAGTTCAAGTTAAAAGGGCGTATATTTGTTTTCATATATTTACTTCTCAAATTAAGATTTACATTATTTCGATTCCCCCGAAGACGGAGTATGGCTGCCCACGCGGGGGGGGGGGGGGGGGTAATCGAAAACGGCCACGCACGTAATGTAGCTGATGTACTTGTATCATAGTGTTCAAGTGCTTCCGCTTTTGGGATGATCCCTGGATTCTTTTAGCCAGGGCAAGCCAACAACATCATTACGATCAAGTTAACTTAAGAATGACTTCATTCTCTCTTTGCCTCAGTATTAGTTCGGCTGCGTACAGCCGACACATTCCGATTTCGGAGGAGCTCAAAGGAGCTCACTACCATACAAATGCCCCCGAATTCAAAGCGAAACATCATTTTAAAGAGCAGAGAAATGTGATAAATATGTTCAGTTTGACAAAGACAAATGTGATAAATGTGTTGTTTGACAAAGACAAAAGTGATAAATATGATCAGCTTGACAAAGACAAATGTGATAAATATGTTGTTTGACAAAGACAAATGTGATAAATATGTTCAGTTTGACAATGACAAATGTGATAAATATGTTCAGTTTGACAATGACAAATGTGATAAATATGTTCAGTTTGACAATGACAAATGTGATAAATATGTTCAGCTTGACAATGACAAATATGATAAAGATGTTCGGCTTGACAAAGACAAATATGATAAAGATGTTCAGTTTGACAAAGACAACTGTGATAAATATGTTCAGCTTGACAATGACAAATGTGATAAATATGTTCAGCTTCACAAAGACAAATATGACTAATATGTTCAGTTTGACAATGACTAATATGATAAATATATTCAGTTTGACCATCATGACAAATATGATAAATATGTTCAGCTTGACAATGACAAATATGGTAAATATGTTCAGCTTGACAATGACAAATATAATATCAGGCCTACACCAGTTCTCCTCGAGGTTTGCAATGCTAAAACGAAGATCCGTTAAGTAAAGACGTATGCTCACACTTTCAACGTGGAATCAACAATATTTTGCAAATTAGTCTAGGTAGGATGTATGTTGCAGAAATGTATTCGCCTTGTTTCCAGGACCAATGTCGCGCTAGATTAACAGTCGTTTAAGTCAGTGTCTCTACGATTGGCGTTAGTTACGTCTTATCTCTCACACACCCATGCTCTCTCTGTCTTTCGCTGTCTGTCTGTCTGTCTGTCCCTCTCTCTCTCTCTCTCTCTCTCTCTCTCTCTCTCTCTCTCTCTCTCTCTCTCTCTCTCTCTCTCTCTCTCTCTCTCTCTCTCTCTCTCTCTCTTCCACTGTCTAGTTTATCTGTCCGTCCCTCTTTCTGTCTGTCTTTCTGTCCCTCTTTCTCTCTCTCTCTCTGTCTTTCACTGTCTGTCTGTCTGTCTGTCTCTCTGTCTCTCTCTCTCTCTCTCTCTCTCTCTCTCTCTCTCTCTCTCTCTCTCTCTCTCTCTCTCTCTCTCTCTGTCTTCCACTGTCTATTTTATCTGTCCGTCCCTCATTCTGTCTCTCTCTCTCTCTGTCCCTCTTTCTGTCTGTCTTTCTGTCCCTCTTTCTCTCTCTCTCTCTCTCTCTCTCTCTCTCTCTCTCTCTCTCTCTCTCTCTCTCTCTCTCTCTCTTTCACTGTCTGTCTGTCTGTCTGTCTCTCTGTCTCTCTCTCTCTCTCTCTCTCTCTCTCTCTCTCTCTCTCTCTCTCTCTCTCTCTCTCTCTCTCTCTCTCTCTCTCTCTCTTTCTGTATATTATTCTGTCGTGTCCGAGTATTACTTCCGAATCATCCCCACACTCTCAAGCAACAGGACTTAACGACATTTGACTTTGGAGAAATATCTTCTTCTTCTTCTTCTTCTTCTTCTTCTTCTTCTTCTTCTTCTCCTGCGTTCCCAGGCTATTGGCCACTGCAAAGAACACCTTTCGCAAGAGTGAATGCCTTTGATGGGTGGGGGAAGATGGTTGAGTACTGACCAAACAAGGGAATAACTCTCGCCAATAACCCTATTTGATGCCACTTAATGGCTGCCTTTTGCAAGAGTGAATCCCCTTTTGGATACTGATCAACAAGGGCTTAACTCTTGCCGTCAAAGGCGTTAATAACCCTAGTTGCAGTGGCCAATATATGACTAGTGCTATAATGGGTGAGGCACGTATGCGTCCAGTTTTCACTGGTCTCCCCGCTGCATTCAGCCGACAGATTCCGATTTGGGAGAAGCGCAAAAGAGAAAATGTACAGGAAGATGTTTTGTGGGGGGGAAAGGTAGGAGAATGGGCCATAAAGTAAAAATAACAAAAATAGTAGATAACAGTAAGCAAAGGAAAAGGCAGAGTCAAAGAGAGTGATAGATCAGAGGAAGTTGCTGGCACAGAACATCCAGAAGGTAGAGGAACCATTTGTATTGAAAATCTCTCCAGTGTCCCCACACGTGGAGACACTCGTGTAAGGTCGTCCAGCTCCCCGTATGGAGGCACGAGGCATACACCCACTACCCCAGAATATTTCCGAAAGCCAACATATCTCTAAGGCAGCAATACTAACAGTTAATGCGCTTGGCATTTTGCTTAGGTGTCATAGTCACTCACAAACCACTGAGTTATACAGTGACTTTTGTTTTTGCTGTACAAATCGCATTTATAGAAAAGCTCTCACTCTCTTTGTCCTGTTGGCCCCCAAACGTCACGCTAATGTTCACCAATGACAGTAGTCATTTGAACAAAGGGGGTTCTGTTAGCCACACTCCAAACTCCGTGGATAAAGTTCTCATCTATCAACTGAATTAAATGTTTTATTTTCTAATATATCAACTATCATTGCTTTTTGTTATTCTAAGGGAAGAAACAAAATCAAACTTACTTCCGTTACTGGCACTTCCGGGACACCCGTCCGTCCCCCACTTCCGCCGGAACCGGAACCACTTCCGGTACCATTACTTCCGGAGTCCGCTCCCGCAGAGTCACGTGACGAGCCGCTTCTCGTGGCCGCCCCCGCCGCCGTCTCGTTGGGCCGAAACATGTCCTTCAACGTGGTCAAAATGTTCTGGAAAGCTCCGCCTAAAAAGTCCACCATCCGTTCTCCTTTGGAGTTGGAGATGTCAGGCTCTGCCCCTGGGGAAGAGCTTGCCGCGAGAGGTGATGATGAGTTGGCTTCTGGGCCCGCCACGCTGTAAGAGGGAGGGGTGGCGGGTAAGGGAGAGGGTGGAGAGGCAGGAGGGAGAGGTGGGGGCGCTCCTTTGGCTGGCTGGCTTCCTCCTGAGGACAGGCGGGAAGTGTTTTCGATCGTTCCCGTGACGGAGGGTGTGGGGCCGCAAACCTGGCGGAAAAATCCAAAGCGAACACTGATTGATGCACGCATACGTACAGACACAGGCAGATATACATGCACAACTTACACAAACACACACTTGCACACACACATACTGACACACACATATTCATACATAGATACATACATACAAATACTAGATCACATACATACACGCACAACACTCACACGCACATTAACATACACACATACATA
>CM065702.1:41514012-41516512 GCA_017654935.2 Phymorhynchus buccinoides | reverse complement strand
TGTATCAACAACAAAACTATATAACACAGACACTCGAAACACTAAAAGCTAACACAGATTTATCACATAATCACTGACACAAGCACGCACTGTTACATGTAGCACCAGTCAACTTAATGCCCACTGCTACATACATACATTAAATGCCGCTGCATACATACATACATACATAGCATACATTAGGACTGCTCGTCAGCGTCCTCATGTATGCATACACACACAATCACTTAAACAGTCACACAAACATGCGTATTTATGCAAACGCACAGACACATCGAAGGACACAAATTTAAAATATTCTAAAATGCACAAGGGTAAACATGAAAATGCATACATACATGCGCGCTAGCACTCTCACTAACACACTCTCATAAACACACAGAAACACACGCACGCACACGCGCGCACACGCGCACACGCACACGCACGCACACGCACACACACGCGCACATCACGCACACGCACACGCACGCACACGCACACACACACACACACACACACACACACACACACACCAACCTACCTGACATTCCAGCATGTGGAAGCAGTATTTTTTCTGCCGCTTGCAGTCGGCCGTTTGACGCACGGAGACGGCAGAAAATGCTGCTGAAAATGGTTTAGCCGACAATGGAGAAAAGTTCGCCGACATTGGAGAGATTTTTGCCGACACTGGAGCTGACATCACCGAATCCACTGAGAGGTTTGACGACATGGGAGGTTTTGCCGACGCTGCAGTGAATCTTGCCGAATATGGAAAAGGTTTCGCCGACGTTGGAGTTAGTTTTGCCGACGGCTTTGCCGACTTAGTGCTGAAGACGCACCAGAGGTTGTGGCTGTGCTCGTGGATGCCTGTGTAGTTTGAGGGACCCAGCGTCAGAATTCGAACCACGGGTTTGCGAAGTCTAGAATCATAGAAGGCGGAGTAGACGAGAAATTTGGAAATTTGCTGGAAACTGGATGTTCGTCGACTGAGCGTGGAAACAGGCTGCGAGGATTTTAGGTGATTTAATCGCTGACTTGAAGATGCTTGTGGAGGCGTTTTTACAAGGTCACGCGATTCATTGGCAACCATTGCTAATTGTCGATGCTTTGTCGCAAACTTTGCCGAGTATGTGGGAGAATTAAGTTTGCTTGTTTCGTCCGTTTTGAGCTCTTTTGCGTTAAGTTTTGCGTCTGCGCGAGTTTCAGATTGAGAGAATGATTTCTGATTTTTCTGTTGTTTCGTTCGATCATCAGAATTTGGTTGTGTACGAGAATCCTTCTGTGGTTGATGATCTTTGACTATTATGTTCTTTGCCGGTTCTTGTTTAGAACGGCTTTCAATCCGAGGTTCAGCTAATCTAGGTATAGTTGCAGGGTCAGATGCGTGAGGGGGGGATAACTTTTCTCTCCTAAGCTTTGGATGACGAGAGTTTGTGTCTTTCGAGAGATGATTTATTCCCAATTCCTTCGCTGTTCCCGTTTCTTGTCTAGAATTTCTCTTTCTATGAACGTTTCCGAATTTCTCTTGAGGTTGAGAGTGTGATTGATGAGAACTGTCTTTGGTTTTTAAGACATAATTATGTACTTCTTGTTTTGAATTTATTTTAGCGCGAACACTGGCATATTCGTTTTTCATCAGCGACTCGTCTTCAGGTTCAGACTCTTCCTGTACGTCATTTCCTGTAGGTCGTACAGTATCCTCGTCTGTTTCACTCTGGGTATCCACCGCCCCGTCAGGCGAAATCCACGTCCCCAAATGATTGGCATTTTCTTCACTCTCTTTCACACCGTTAGGATCAAAATCAGCAAAACTCGATTCTTCCTTGTCTTCTTCGATCTTGTCCTCATTCGAATCTATTCCATTTCTCTGAACGGATTTCCCCGTTTCTTTTCTTGACCCACCAGCTAAAACTCCGTCCAAGATTTTTGGAGAAGACAACGCGAGGTTGGCTGAAAGGAACCCTCTTGTTGTTGTTGTTGTTGTTGTTGTTGTTGTTGTTGTTGTTGTTGTTGTTGTTGTTGTTCATGTTCTTGTTGTTCAGGGTGGCAGCTTCCTGCAGGTCTACAAAACCAGGACCACTCTCGCGGACGTCCTGGGCTGAAGCCTGGCTGGTGAACGTCCCTGGCATAGGGTCCTCCACGATCACGTTGATGTGACCAACATCCGGTTTGGACAACTGTCTTCGCACCGGCAACTGTCCATGGTGATGATGGTGATGTTTCAACACCCTGCCCGTACCTCCTCGCACCAACACGCCATTATGAAGCTTCTCCTTGGTTTCCTGTTGTTTAGTTTGAAGAGAAGAATGAACGTAGACGTTCTCCAAGGGCTCTGGAAATTCGTGGACATTCTTCTGTCTTCTTCCTCTTCCTCCTCCTGCTCCTCCTCTTCCTCCTCCTCCTGCTCCTCCTCCTCCTGCTGCTGCTGTCCACCATGCCAGAGACAGGAAGAAGACAGTGTAGAGGATGAAGATGATGCAGAGGCCTCTTCGGATTTTCTTGCTTCTCAATAAAGATG
>CM065702.1:41491512-41501512 GCA_017654935.2 Phymorhynchus buccinoides | reverse complement strand
AAACAAATAGATCATACAAAATTAAAGCGAACTAAAAGTAATAAAATACTGATCTGAGAGAGAGAGAGAGAGAGAGAGAGAGAGAGAGAGGAGAGAGAGAGAGAGAGAGAGAGAGAGAGAGAGGGATAGAGAGAGAGAGAGAGACAGAGAGACAGAGAGAGAGGGGGAGAGAGAGACAGAGGAGAGAGAGAGAGAGTTCAGAAGAGAGAGAGAGAGAGAGAAGAGAGAGAGAGGGAGAGAGAGAGAGAGAGAGAGAGAGACAAATGACAATTATTTATTGACAATAGTTTTTAACAACCCTTAGAGAGAGAGAGAGAGAGAGAGAGAGAGAGATCGAGAGAGAGAGAGAGAGATAGAGAGAGAGGAGAGAGAGAGACGAGGAGAGAGAGAGAGAGAGAGAGACAGAGGGTGTCACGAAATCCCCCGCTCGATCCTGATCAGAGATCGGGAGAGGGAAATCGCGAACCCCGAGGAGAGTCTCGCACGCCCAGACAGACAAACTCGCAGGAGAAGGCACACGCGCACACCAGAAGTACAATACAAAACAAGACTATTTATTATAAGCAAGCACACACACACTTACACAATTCAATACACAATGTTTAACAAATTATCTACACAATTTACATGGCATTCAAAAGTTTGTCCAAAGAATAAACTAAAGCCGGCAACTTAACTAAATAACTAAAAGAGAGTTTGTATGCAGAAACACAAAATTGAAGAGAAAAACGACGAAAGGGCAGACGAAGAAAAGAAGTCCAACCAAAAACAGCAGAGCGTCCGAAGAAGAAGACAAAGGGGAAAACAAAAGTCAGTAGAAAAAACTGCTCCCCCTCCTGGGGCAGGCTACAGCAGCAGAAACAAAAGAAGAGAGACGGCAGAGGTCGCCCCCAGACTCCTCAACAGGAACGTCGAAGCCTGGCCCGAGCGCACAGACAGGCCCACAGATCGGGCCTAACACGGGGCCAGACAGAAAGGCGGGCGGCCTCTCACAGCCGGAAACGGAGAAAAGAGCGGTTGACCGGGCGGTCAACCAGGCAGCAACAGGTCAGGTCAGGTTCAGGTTCAGGTTCAGGCTCAGGCTCAGGATCAGGTCAGGACTCAGGATCAGGATCAGGATCAGGACTGTATGAAAAACCAAAACAAAAACCTAGTTTTGAACTCCCAGAGTAACAACAGTTTTGTGTTTACCCAAAAACTAATTCCCCAACAGTCCTCTTCAGGGATGTAAAAACCCACCCTCTTTAAACTTGGTTCTCTCCAAGAACCCCAAAACGCTGAACAACACTTTCTTTACAATCCTTTTCACACGACTCAGTCTAGGGGTAATATTTCATCAAAAAGGATTAACTAAAAGGTTTCACTTTTTCTGGAACAACAAGGCTTTCATACACTTAGAAAATTGTAGCCTTTCAAATACAAAACTTAACAATTACATTCTTCTGAAAATTTCACAGCTTTTCAGGTACAAGAATGGACACTTAAATTCTTCTGAAAATATCACATAAAATTTCACCACCAAAAATATGTCCCTTCATTATCATTTCTTCCAGAAGGCGGACGAACTACAGGCAAAGAATGTATTTCCCCAAAATGGCATTCACAATGTACTTCAAAAGGTCAAAAAGCCTTGAAAACATTAATTACACTTTCTCTCAAAAATAAAAACAGAAACGGGGATGAACGCTTTACAAAGCCCCTATCAGCATAGCTAGAAGCGCAACTGGAATAACCCTCTGTTATCCAGCTCTCCGCAGAGTCTCTTAATACCTAATTAAGCTAGGACGATGGCCGCGAGGCTAAACATAGGCCGCGAGGCTAAACATAGGCCGCGAGGCTAAACATAGGCCGCGAGGCTAAACATATACCGCAACAAGGAATAATGCGCGCGCGTGCACGCATTTAGGATTCTGAATCTCTGTGAACTCAAATACGCTTTGCACCGAAAAACGATTTGCACGGCCTAAACACACAATGGCGAGCAAAAACATTGATTCAAAAATATGTGCCGAGTTCAAGTACCAAATTCTACGACCGGCAAAAACCTATCCAACTGACAAGTCATGACCCAGCCAGTCAGTTCCTTAGCCCCTTATGCAAAAATCAAGAAAATAATAAGAAAAATGAACCAAAGAAAACGCACACAAATATACATGTTAGCAAACCTATAACTAGCTACTTTACATTGTTACGCGCGCGTTGTTGTACGAGTTTTAACGGGATTAATACTAATTTTATGCAGCTACTGACCAAACTTCCAAGTGGCGGAATGAAGAAGAAGAATCCTCCCCACAAGACAGTCGCAGCTCTGGTCTCGCCAAGGGCTCGGGGTAAGCGCGAGCAGGTGGAAGGGGTTCCGGACCGGCCACAGCTTTCTTCCAGGACTCCAGTGAACGCCAGGGACGATGACGGGGAAGGGAGGACAATGAGGAACCAAATAAAAAGGGGTGAAGATGGCGATGAGGATGAAGAGAAGAGACGATTTCAGCCGAAGCTCAACAGCTTCGCTATCCTCACGTCTAGGACTCGTGCAGGATAAACAATTGATAACAGGATCCTTCAGGGACGTGGCCCTCACCACACCTCAGCACTGGGCGGCCGTAGGTTGACAGAACGATGAAAAGGAGAAAGGATGAAGCGATGAAGCGATGTTGCTTAACTGAGGGAAAAATATGGAGTGACGTTTGACCTGTCGAAACTCATGAAGTCGCCAGTTGAATGTGGAGTCTCGCGAGAGGTCAGAGCTAACACGGGTTGCACGCATTTCACAAGTAGGTTGTCTCGATTAGGTTCAAAGAAAAGGAAAGATCTCGGGGTCCTTTGTGATCGAGTGGTAGACGGTGCCTTTTTCTGTCTGTTCAGAAGAACAATGTCACTAACTCGTGACATACCCCCCTTCCGGAAAAGCACGTACTGGGTGAAAACACTCATCGTGTCGCAGCCTGGGACGTCGCCAAGTTGTCCTCTGAAGGTTTGGCTTGTGCAACCTTCCGCACTCTCTCTTCCTCTGGCAAAACATGTCCCCATTTGATGAAGTGACCAAGGGACGACACTTCGCTCTTGCTGGTCTCACACCTACTGGATCGGACCGCCAGACGGACTTCACGTAGCCGCCGGGAGATACGCCGGAGGACCTGCGCTTGTCTCTGGCAAAGTGGGTCCAGTAAAAACCCTGCTGTACCCTCTCTTGAGTCCGGCAGGTGCTCATGTGTCCAACCATGGGTGAGTCATGAGCCACTTTCTGCACCGGTGGTGGTTCAACAACTTGCTTGGCACCAGTGCGGTCGTTCTGATGGTGGCGGCAGGGTATCCCTTTCTCTTCCCTGAATGAGATAGTGCCGGACTTGGTAGCCCTAGGTTCAGCGTCCAGTAACTCCCTCACCCTATCCAGCTGGCTGTCTTGCAACTGAAGCTTGCGGAGCACCTGTGGTGTCACCTCCTCCGCAAACACTTCCAGTCCCGGCCGGACAATGGGTTGGAGTTCATCCACCTTCTTGGCCATGGCGCGAGTAACTGCGCCCACGTAAACTTTCTCGGGGAGAATAGACGCTAGGGTCTGCTCCGTCCCATCCTCGAAGCACACAGTATTCCCCAACAGCAATGAACACGCCGGTTGCTTAAGGGCCACTGCCCATACCTTGCCTTCGAAGTAAGGGGTGCACAACTCCACCAAATAGGTAGGGCGACGACACACAAATTGGGCTTCAACTCCTGATACTTCGCACACCGGTCCTCTGGGCGCCCCAGATGGTACGAGCTCTTCGTCCACGAAAATGGCCGTAGCGCCGGTGTCTCTGACGCTGTCAACAACTTTTCCAGCCACTCTGGAGGGGAAGACAGGACATCCTTCCCTGCATGGTGAAGAAGCAAACTGGCTAAGGGCTTTCCAACTTCCGGAGGCCTTCCCATCCTGCGAACCGCTATTCTGGAAAGATGGTCTCCGCAACTCGGGACAGAACCTCCTAATATGCCCTAGGGTCCGGCAGTGGAAACACACCTTTTGGTTCTTTGTCGGTGATTTGGTTGGAGACGGAGGAGTAGTTTCCTGGAGAGGAGTGGAGTCAGGTGTATGACTATCTTTGGCAGATCCCCTGGAGGCGACAGTTCTCCTAGCCTCCGAGTAAGTCTCTGCGATCTCGATGGCAGCGTCGAAGGTAGTCGGCTTCTTCTCACTCATCCGTATTCGGAGCTCAGGGGACACGGTGTTGTAGAGTTGCTCAATGAGGATTAAATCCTTCAGCTCGGCCTCAGAGAGCTCTTCCCAGTGCTTCAGTGCCTGATGAAGCCTTGTCCCAAACTGGTAGAAAGTTTCGCTGGGCTCCTTCTTACCATTGCGGAACTTCCGGCGATAGGTTTCAGGCGAAAGGCGAAACTGTTGACGAAGAACCTTCTGTAAATTATCATAGGTCTCGTCCTCTCCCATCTTGAAACAGGCTTCCTTGGCTTTGCCGGTGAGGGAAGATGACAGATGGATGAGTTTCTCATCATCTGTTAAGAGGTAGATCTTAGCCATTTTCTCGAAATGTTCTAGGAACAAGTCAATATCTTCGCCGGGTTTCAGTTCTGGAAGCCTGAGTACAGGGGTCGACACCTTAGACCTGCTTCCTGACTCACGTCCTTGTTCCAGCTTTTCTCTCCTTCTCACTTCCTCTTGGCGAATCGCCTCACGTTCCTCTTTCTCTTCTCTCCACCTGCGTTCTTTCTCTTCTCTTTCCTCCCTTCTTAGTTCCCTCTCCACATCTTCATTTCCTCTCTCCATCGCTGTTCTTTCTTTTTATTCTTCTCCACAATTGTCCTTCGTTGTTCTTTCTTTTCTTCTTCTTCCTTCTGTTCAGCTCGCTCCTCTCTCCTAAGCTGTTCTTTCTTTTCTTCTTCTTTCCTTCTGTTCAGCTCGCTCCTCTCTCCTAAGCTGTTCTTTCTTTTCTTCTTCTTCCTTCTGTTCAGCTCGCTCCTCTCTCCTAAGCTGTTCTTTCTTTTCCTCCTCCTCCTTCCTTAGTCTTTCCTGCTCTTCTTTTTCCTCTCTTCTAAGCTGTTCAATCTCAGCCATCTCTTCCCTTCTTTGCTGCTCCATCTGAGCCATGGCAGCCATGAACACGGAAAACTCGCTGTTTCCTTTCGAGGAAGGATGGTGCTCTCCAGGCTTCTCCTCTGTCGTGGCACCTGACTTAAGAAAGATTCCCCTACCACGACCTAGGCTAAGGGGAGTCGAAACTGGTCCAACCCTAGACCGTGCTCCTCCATGGTCAACTGCAGCATGGACAACCGGAGTGTGCATAGCCGTAGCCACAGAAGTCATGGAAGAAGATGGGGGTGAGGACACAACAGGTAGTAACGACGGAGGTAGAAACAGCTGAGGGCGTAGTCGGTACAGAAGGATCCGTCGACAGGTCCCACATAGCCCCACTGCGCGACCTTAAATCATACTCGTGACTTGCCATTTTTTCTCTTCTTTTTTTTTTTCAACACCAACGGTTATGCAACGAAGACGATGAATCGCAGTAACACACACTAACGCGCGCAGGAAATCCCACAAACTACGTCGAATTAAACCACACTAAACCAAACACTAACTAAACTACTCCGCATAAAGCTTTACCACACTAACCACTATTGCGCTAATTTACACAGCGTAGAACGCTTCTGCGACTAAACGACCCGCGCGGACAACAACCACGTTTGCACAAAAACCCTATTGCGCACCACGGGAGGCGGTCGCACGAACTACCTCAACGGCCAAACAGCGCACAGTAACTTCCTGCGGTAACTTTCTGCGGTAAAACTAACAACACGATGTAGCTATGAACACACCCCAGTGTTTGAAAGCGTTATAAAAAACTACGGTTTGTGTTACACAAAAACGTTCCGGTTTATCCCAGCAAGTTTGCTCTATAGCACAAGCTACACTAAGCATAAACGCGTGCGCGCACAGGTTCACATGCAACTCAACAAATAACCAAGCGATGGGATAAAAAATGGTAACTCAATGCAAGACACAATCCAATGCACGGAACACAGCAATTCAGTGCAAATCAACTACAATGCATCACACCAAGAATTGTCTTGCCAAAATAGAACCAGTCAGACACGATAATAGTTCCAAGTGAATAGTCCGGGTTTAGTTTGCTAATTAAATATGCGCGTACATATATATGAACACAAAAAACAACAACACATTAATGAATTTTTAAATAAGACTAACACACACCAGCACTCAGTCAATGCATGCAAACTAGTGTGTCAAGGGAGGGAATCATTTCTCAGACTGAACAAGCCAAAGCTCAACCAGTTGAGATCTTTTTTTTTGTTGTTGAAGGAACTAGAACTATTTCTTTTCCCCAGTTCTTTCCCCCCTTTATTCCTAACTAATCCCCTCTTTTAACCCCCTATTCCCAAAACAAACTAAGAAAAACCCTAAACAAACTTTATCTCAGTTTGTTTTATAAACGCGTGTGCGCTCAAAACTCACACACAAAGAAAACTATAAGTGGTCTTAAATAACTATATTTCACACGCTCTCCGACAAACAAGTAAACAAAACGAACACAACAAATTTTCCACTCAACCGGCCAAAAGACCTAAGCAATGAGGGAAAATCAGACCGCCTTTTTTGTTCTTGCCTCTACAAAAAACACAAAAACAACCAAAAAAAAACATCTCTCCCAACCAACCACCCTTACATTCACACCGTAGGGCCTCTCTAACATTCACTGCCTTATCCCAGCGAACATTCTGCCGGCCTGGGACAGATGCGAGACAATCCCGGACGAGCCCACAAGATGTCACGAAATCCCCCGCTCGATCCTGATCAGAGATCGGGAGAGGGAAATCGCGAACCCCGAGGAGAGTCTCGCACGCCCAGACAGACAAACTCGCAGGAGAAGGCACACGCGCACACCAGAAGTACAATACAAAACAAGACTATTTATTATAAGCAAGCACACACACACACTTACACAATTCAATACACAAATGTTTAACAAATTATCTACACAATTTACATGGCATTCAAAAGTTTGTCCAAAGAATAAACTAAAGCCGGCAACTTAACTGAATAACTAAAAGAGAGTTTGTAAGCAGAAACACAAAATTGAAGGGAAAAACGACGAAAGGGCAGACGAAGAAAAGAAGTCCAACCAAAAACAGCAGAGCGTCCGAAGAAGAAGACAAAAGGGGAAAACAAAAGTCAGTAGAAAAAACTGCTGCCCCTCCTGGGGCAGGCCACAGCAGCAGAAATAAAAAAGGAGAGACGGCAGAGGTCGCCCCCAGACTCCTCAACAGGAACGTCGAAGCCTGGCCCGAACGCACAGACAGGCCCACAGATCGGGCCTAACACGGGGCCAGACAGAAAGGCGGGCGGCCTCTCACAGCCGGAAACGGAGAAAAGAGCGGTTGACCGGGCGGTCAGCCAGGCAGCAACAGGTCAGGTCAGGTTCAGGTTCAGGCTCAGGCTCAGGCTCAGGCTCAGGCTCAGGCTCAGGACTGTATGAAAAACCAAAACAAAAACCTGGTTTTGAACACCCAGAGTAACAACAGTTTTGTGTTTCCCCAAAAACAAATTCCCCAACAGTCCTCTTCAGGGATGTAAAAACCCACCCTCTTTAAACTTGGTTCTCTCCAAGAACCCCAAAACGCCGAAAAACACTTTCTTTACAATCCTTTTCACACGACTCAGTCTAGGGGTAATATTTCATCAAAAGGATTAACTAAAAGGTTTCACTTTTTCTGGAACAACAAGGCTTTCATACATTTAGAAAATTCTAGCCTTTCAAATACAAAAAATTAACAATTACATTCTTCTGAAAATTTCACAGCTTTTCAGGTACAAGAATGGACACTTAAATTCTTCTGAAAATATCACATAGAACTTCACCACCAAAAATATGTCCTTTCCATTATCATTTCTTCCAGAAGGCGGACGAACTACAGGCAAAGAATGTATTTCCCCAAAATGGCATTCACAATGTACTTCAAAAGGTCAAAAGCCTTGAAAACATTAATTACACTTTCTCTCAAAAATAAAAACAGAAACGGGGATGAACGCTTTACAAAGCCCCTATCAGCATAGCTAGAAGCGCGACTGGAATAACCCTCTGTTATCCAGCTCTCCGCAGAGTCTCTTAATACCTAATTAAGCTAGGACGATGACCGCGAGGCTAAACATAGGTCGCGAGGCTAAACATATACCGCGAGGCTAAACATAGGCCGCGAGGCTAAACATAGGCCGCGAGGCTAAACATATACCGCAACAAGGAATAATGTGCGCGCGTGCACGCATTTAGGATTCTGAATCTCTGTGAACTCAAATACGCTTTGCACCGAAAAACGATTTGCACGGCCTAAACACACAATGGCGAGCCAAAACATTGATTCAAAAATATGTGCCGAGTTCAAGTACCAAATTCTACGACCGGCAAAAACCTATCCAACTGACAAGTCATGACCCAGCCAGTCAGTTCCTTAGCCCCTTATGCAAAAATCAAGAAAATAATAAGAAAAATGAACCAAAGAAAACGCACACAAATATACATGTTAGCAAACCTATAACTAGCTATTCTACATTGTTACGCGCGCGTTGTTGTACGAGTTTTAACGGGATTAATACTAATTTTATGCAGCTACTGACCAAACTTCCACGTGGCGGAATGAAGAAGAAGAATCCTCCCCACAAGACAGTCGCAGCTCTGGTCTCGCCAAGGGCTCGGGGTAAGCGCGAGCAGGTGGAAGGGGTTCCGGACCGGCCACAGCTTTCTTCCAGGACTCCAGTGAACGCCAGGGACGATGACGGGGAAGGGAGGACAATGAGGAACCAAATAAAAGGGGTGAAGATGGCGATGAGGATGAAGAGAAGAGAAGATTTCAGCCGAAGCTCAACAGCTTCGCTATCCTCACGTCTAGGACTCGTGCAGGATAAACAATTGATAACAGGATCCTTCAGGGACGTGGCCCTCACCACACCTCAGCACTGGGCGGCCGTAGGTGGACAAAACGATGAAAAGGAGAAAGGATGAAGCGATGAAGCGATGTTGCTTAACTGAAGGAAAAATATGGAGTGACGTTTGACCGGTCGAAAACTCATGAAGTCGCCAGTTGAATGTGGAGTCTCGCGAGAGGTCAGAGCTAACACGGGTTGCACGGATTTCACAAGTAGGTTGTCTCGATTAGGTTCAAAGAAAAGGAAAGATCTCGGGGTCCCTTGCGATCGAGTGGTAGACTGTGCCTTTCTCTGTCTGTTCGGAAGAACAATGTCACAAACTCGTGACAGAGGGAGAGAGAGATATATATATATATTCGGAAATGTTAATCATTAAGGCCACAGCCCCTCATGATTGGGCTACAGTGAACATGACAATAACAAACAGACAGAACACGATCAGCAAACGTCCAAATGCATGCATAAACAAAGACACATCACAATAATCAACTGCACACAATGCTGAGAGAGAGAGAGGGGAGGGGGGAGAGAGAGTAATAAATAACTGCTTAGTGACCAGGCCATATGCCCATGTCTTTTGGGAAGGGGTATGGCAAATCTTCACAACTCAAACATAGCCCTTTCACCGCCAGCCATATTTCAGCCAACAATTTCCATTAATTACATTTACCTGGGTAGAGAACAAAATCCATCTGCAGTATTGTGGATTCTTCAGTGATATATATAAAACAAGGTCTATCCTTGCTTCCCAAAACTAAGACAACAGGGTCTTTGGATAACAGACCCCAATTTGATGCCTTTTAACTGGCATAGGTCATGCGACTTTGGCGCACCCACCGTCTCTTTCTCGCCTCCCCCCTACAGCTTGTTTTCATTGTACATTATATTGTCGCATACAGCCACAAAAGTCTCCAAAATCTCAAAAGTGCGCGCGCACGCGCGCGCGCGCGTGCGTGCGTGTGTGTGTGTGTGTGTGTATGTTCATCCACTCTCCATCTAGAAAACTTTCGTACCCAAAGCCTGATTCCATCTCTGTCTGTGACACTCAAATACCTTTTTCTCCTTCTG
>CM065702.1:41421512-41481512 GCA_017654935.2 Phymorhynchus buccinoides | reverse complement strand
TCATGTGACTCGTCGTGGTCCAATCAGCTATCTGCTCACGGACCTTCGAGGCTTTACCGTCGACAGACGCCAAAACATCGTTGATGCTTCAACAGGTTCTGAGGAAATATTTTTTGACGATGATGATGATAATAAGATTAATGATGATGGTGACAAGAAACGATCGTCTGCTAGCAGCCTTCAGCCTGTCGTCTCTGCTCTCCTGCAACAGAATCAGGTTTGGTATTGTAGTTTGTATTGTATTATAGTTGTTGAATTACACTGTACTGTACTGTATTGTTGACTATGCAATTTTTTAAAAAGTGTATTGTAAAAAGTCTAAATTTTATTTAGAGATGGATGAACAAGCAAACATGTACTGCATTTATCGGATTATACAGCGATACTTTTTTTTCCCAGACAAAGACCCCTGCACCTTAAAATAATATGAGTAATAATATAGTAAGAAAACAGAATAACAAAATCTGAATTTTGTGTCAAAGTGGGGGTGGGTGGGTGGGGTGTGTACCCAGTGGGGGTGCGCCTTACTAAGGTGTGCCCTATACTAATGGCTATAGTCCATAAATATGGTATGCTTTTTTTCATCAAACCATCTTTAAACAGAAAATGTGTGTATATGTGCATGCGTGTGTGTGAGTGTGTGTGTGTGTGTCTGTCAAGTCAAGTCAAAATGATCTTGTGTGTGTGTGTGTGTCCATGTGCGTGCATGCGTGTGTGTGCATGCATGCATGTGTGTGTGTGTGTGTGACTCTTACTGATGATTTTCTTTGTCTCTCTAGTCTCTGTGCAGACAAGTGAGTGAGGAGCAGCAGAAGCTGTCGTCCAAACATCAATTCTTGGAATGCACCTGGCGACAACTTCAACGCCTCAGCTTGCAAGGAGCCGGGGAATCAGGGGCGCAGTTGTCTCCACCTGAGGTGATTACCATACATTAATGTAAATTTACAAGTTAAGTTCTAGCACATTAGTAGTTCAATTTTAACCATAAACACTCAAGCAAAATAAATAAGCTTACTTAAGTTAGCACATTTACAAATTGCAAGTATCATCGTTATTGAGAAACCAGCCATTCACAAATGTGAAGTATACATCTGTGGGGATACCGCGGGGTATAGTTCCCCCACCTTCTGGAAGTTCTGTGCTTGTAGCTTCCTCTAATCCACCTTTGTCACTCTCTTTAACTCTGCCTTTATCTTTTGCTTACTCACTGTCATCTACTATCTTTCTGCCTTACTGATCTATTCTCCTGCTAATTGTTCTAGAAATTCTTACAATGATTTTCTCCCACCAAGGACAAACATGCTACATCAACAGGGCTCCCAATCGCCCAGCAAAACAAGGGGTCCCAGGGACTCCTTCATACAGAGGGTCCTAGAGGCGGGATAGAGGGTCCCAGTGGCATTGCGAATGCTAAAAAGATGTTTTCTAGTGCATCCCTGGGACCCCCTGCATATTCTTTTAGAGGGTCTTTTAGAATTTTAGTACTTCATAGACCCCCAAATGGGGGTCCCTGGGAGCCCTGATCTAACTATTCCTTAGGCGCATAACGGTAGCATGATGCATCTGCGCTCATATGAAAGGAGACTGTCTGAGCGATCGACGAAGAGGAAGTCTATTTTTTAAATCTTTATTTTCTGTGCATAGTTTTACTGGTTTTCATTGGCCTGACCACACGTACCATCAGTGTCTCTATGTGAACGCCAGGTTCCATTGGTCACCCTAATGGGGGACAACTCTAGCGCCTGCGCACCATCGCTGCACGCACCGCAGCCTCAAGGTCACACAGAGGTCAATGTCAAGGTCGTGTCACAGTGGCATCGTTTGGTTGACGCCACGTGTGTGGTGGGTGTGCGCATTGAGAACCAGTCCCACAGGTAGATTTCAGTCGTTTTGCTTGTTTTTTGGTAAGCTTGTTTCATTGTTTCGTTATGATTTTATCTTACTTCTCTTCCGGTTTTTTCAATCAATGGCTTTCGTGGAGCAATCATCATCATGGTATTAACAGTTTCAATGGCTTTCGTGGAGCAATCATCATCATGGTATTAACAGTTTCAATGGCTTTCGTGGAGCAATCATCATCATGGTATTAACAGTTTCAATGGCTTTCGTGGAGCAATCATCATCATGGTATTAACAGTTTCAATGGCTTTCGGGAAGCAATCATCATCATGGTATTAACAGTTTCAATGGCTTTCGGGAAGCAATCATCATCATGGTATTAACAGTTTCAATGGCTTTCGGGAAGCAATCATCATCATGGTATTAACAGTTTCAATGGCTTTCGTGGAGCAATCATCATCATGGTATTAACAGTTTCAATGGCTTTCGGGAAGCAATCATCATCATGGTATTAACAGTTTCAATGGCTTTCGTGGAGCAATCATCATCATGGTATTAACAGTTTCAATGGCTTTCGGGAAGCAATCATCATCATGGTATTAACAGTTTCATGTTGTAGTCGCCTTCTTCTACGTTCCCGGGCCATATGGCCATAATGGGTAAGGTAATGGATATGTGTCCTGTTTTCAGTTTTCACTGGTCTCCCCGCTGCGTACAGCCGACACATTCCGATTTCGGAGGAGCTCAAAGGAGAAAAATTATTTGGAAGGTGTTTGGTTTTTTAAAAGGCAGGAGAATGGACCAATATGTTAGAAAGATAGTAGATGATAGAAAGCAAAGGGAAAAGAGAGTGGCAGATTAGAGGAAGTTACAAGCACAGAACTTCCAGAAGGTGGGGGAACTATTTGTGCGAAAGACCCCCCCGGTATCCCCACGGGGAGAGACTCGTGGAGGGGGCGGGGTCATCCAGCTCCCTGTATGGAGGCACAAGGCATCCACCCCCTGCC
This sequence comes from Phymorhynchus buccinoides, assembly GCA_017654935.2. Classification (NCBI taxonomy): domain Eukaryota; kingdom Metazoa; phylum Mollusca; class Gastropoda; order Neogastropoda; family Raphitomidae; genus Phymorhynchus; species Phymorhynchus buccinoides. Next base: position 41,478,666 of record CM065702.1, on the reverse strand, counting down.
CCGATGCTGTTGTAGTCAGCGTGAGTGGTTCCAGTTCCAATGTATTGTAGTGTTCTGCAGGTATTGGGGCTGCCTGGGTAAATCACCGCATTAGGCAGTGTGCACATTTACAGGCAACTTCCGCAATCCGCAACCAAAAAAAAAATCTGGAAGTACGAAATATGAAGGAGTGTTGACATTACAGGCAGAAACCCATCCACATACCAGTGGTATATTACCACATCCGCTTATTTCTTGCTTGCTTTTACTTTATTTGCGGATTGGACCAATTTAGTGATGGGTTTCCATGTACACAAGTTGTGCTTGTATATCACTGTGCGGAAAACAGAGAGACGCATGAGAAATGGGAAACTCAATATTTCGGTCATTTGGGGTCAAATTGCATCATGTTTTGCTAATTTAGCATCACCATCTGTGTTTTATCTGTGCGGATTGTTGTTGTACAGCTTTGTTGGATGATGCAGCTTGAGATCAACCGCTAAGTCCAACGCATCGAAGCTGACCAATTTTGACTTGCGTCTGTATGATCTGCACACAGCCTTACTGTCGCTGAGAAGGGGAGAGGAGGGGGTAGGAGGGGATGATATAGGGGATGGAGGAAGGGGGAGGGACAGAGACACGAGGGGAAGGTGGATAGTTTCAAGGGGCTTTGAGGAAGAGTGCAGGGTGTGTCAGTTTGCACGCCTCTACATGTGTCTCTCTATGTGGTTGGTTGTGTCAATGAATGTGTGTGTTTAAACCTATCTTTTTTTCTGGATCATGAAACTCATGTTTTAAAGGTGCCATTTTTTCCTGTTGTTTTCCCAGAGAGCTGTTTGGCTGTTCCCTCATTCTAACCCCCTCCCCCGGCTGTTCCAATGACAGACGTCAACACATTGCGTCAACAACACGCGTGTGGAAATGCTTCCACACAAACTCCCAACGGTCTGACGCTACACAACAGCAAGTCTCATCACACAACACCAGCAACAACAATAATCCTCCACGCAAGAAACAGAGGACTCAGTCGCGTCTGTGCGTGCGTCAGACTTCCAGCGTTCAGCCGGCCCAGTCTGTGGTTGTCACTGCCGTTTTCGACGTCTCCGATCTGGGTTTGTGCGGGGAGGTAACCTACCACACTCGCTTCAGTTGCGTCGTCAAAGAAAACGGCAGTTGTTTCCCTTCCAGCTCTCAAGATGCGAGCAGTGTTCGCTCAGATTTTGAGCAGACTAGAGTTCCTGCGAGCAACGAAAAAGATTGTGCCATCTCAAACGTTGAACAGATGAAAGTTCCTGCGAGCAAGTTCGTGAAAAGAGAGGGTTCGGTTGCAGATTTTGAACAGTGGGAGGGCGGGGAGGAAAACCAATGCGGGAGTTTTCTGGGTAGGAGAGAGAAAAAGAGGATATATGCGTCATGTAGCGATGTGGTGTTGAAAGCCTCGGAGATGTTGACGCAGCAACCAGCGTTTGAGACTCTGATGGAAGATTGGGAAGAAGAGGAGCTGGGAAACGGTAGGTGGACTAAATGAAATGAACATATCTACAAACAAAACGTTTGTTATAATTGAATTTCTATAAAATAATAAGTGAATATTAATTTTCTCAGTGCGCATATTTATTTATTTTTTATTTTTTATACAAAGTAAATTAATCAGTCTACTCAATAATACTTCCTGTATGTTTAGAAAAAAAAAAGAAGAAGAAAATTGAAAAAATAACCAACATTACCGTATTGTTCTGACTATATGGAGCACCTTTGTATAAGGTTGTACCTTTGTACATTTTACCCAAATTTCAGATTTTGTTATTATTGTTTCTTACTATATTATCAGTCACATTATAAGGCGCAGGGGTCTGAGTCTTTGGAAAATAGTATCGCCTTATAGTCCGAAAGATATGGTAACTAATATTTCTGGTATGGTAAAAAAATTATTATTGTTCTTCAATTTTGTTATATTGGTAAAAAGAAAGACTATTTCAACATTGTTTTTAAAATGTGTGTGAAGTTTACTGTTTGCCCTGAGATTTGATGAGATTCTTTCTTACTGTTTGCCCTGAGATTCTTTCTTACTGTTCTTTCTTACTGTTTGCCCTGAGATTCTTTCTTACTGTTCTTTCTTACTGTTTGCCCTGAGATTCTTTCTTACTGTTCTTTCTTACTGTTTGCCCTGAGATTCTTTCTTACTGTTTGCCCTGAGATTCTTTCTTACTGTTCTTTCTTACAGTTTGCCCTGAGATTCTTTCTTACTGTTTGCCCTGAGATTCTTTCTTACTGTTCTTTCTTACAGTTTGCCCTGAGATTCTTTCTTACTGTTCTTTCTTACTGTTTGCCCTGAGATTCTTTCTTACTGTTTGCCCTGAGATTCTTTCTTACTGTTCTTTCTTACAGTTTGCCCTGAGATTCTTTCTTACTGTTTGCCCTGAGATTCTTTCTTACTGTTCTTTCTTACTGTTTGCCCTGAGATTCTTTCTTACTGTTTGCCCTGAGATTCTTTCTTACTGTTCTTTCTTACAGTTTGCCCTGAGATTCTTTCTTGAGATTCTTTCTTACTGTTTGCCCTGAGATTCTTTCTTACTGTTCTTTCTTACTGTTTGCCCTGAGATTCTTTCTTACTGTTTGCCCTGAGATTCTTTCTTACTGTTCTTTCTTACAGTTTGCCCTGAGATTCTTTCTTACTGTTTGCCCTGAGATTCTTTCTTACTGTTCTTTCTTACTGTTTGCCCTGAGATTCTTTCTTACTGTTTGCCCTGAGATTCTTTCTTACTGTTCTTTCTTACAGTTTGCCCTGAGATTCTTTCTTACTGTTTGCCCTGAGATTCTTTCTTACTGTTCTTTTTTACTGTTTGCCCTGAGATTCTTTCTTACTGTTCTTTCTTACTGTTTGCCCTGAGATTCTTTCTCCCCCCCCCCCCCCCCTCACTCTGTCTCTTGCTCTCTGTTTCTGTCTGTCTGTCTCTCTGTCTTTCTCTCTCTTGTTCAAATGACATGGTTTGAATTCCATGATTCACAGACGCCGCCTTGCTGGAACAAGAAACCCTGACCCTCAACTCTCTCCAGCACCACTGGTCATGTGACCTGACCTTTGCCCTCCAGGAGGTCAGCACACAGGTCGTAGGTCAATCTCTGAGGTCAGCGGGCTTCCTCTTCTCTCCGCCTATTGGTCAGTACGTGATGGGAGGCGGGGCTTCACCCTGCGATCCGACTGGTCCAAATTTGCAGAGGGGCGGAGCCTGTGATCGGATTGGTCGGCGTGTGACAGGGGGCGGAGCTTGGCGGTGTCTGCAGTGGGTGAGGGTGGAGGTGCTGGGGTTCGCTCCCTTGAATCGACGAGCCATCGGCTTCACTGTGTTTGCCAGGTGTGTCACCTGTAGGTTTCTCTCTTCTAACGCCATGTATTTCTTGATGTTCTTGGTTGTCCATTGCATCTCAACCAACAACAGTGGAGTAGCTATATTTTCGAGTGTGCATGCAAAAAACAGTGACATAAGCTCTAATAATAGACACACACGTGGCAGGGTGCTGAGCAGTGAGTGTCTTTGCATTTGGTGGGGGTGTAGAGTGATGTCTTGGAGTCGGATTAATGTATTCGCCTGTGGTGCTAGAAGAGTTAAGAACGAGGCTTTACACTGCTTCTCGGCGACACGAAAGGGTGATAATTTTAGGACTGAGTTGACCATGCCACCTAGTGACGAGTCAGGGGCAGATAATTTTCTGTGGCTATATACTACTACTTTGTGACAGGCAAGGGAGATAATCTTATGTAGGTGGTGCATGCATCTCAGTGCACGAGACAGGGGCAGAGAATTTTCAGTATAAAGCCTCATTGGTCATTTACCCAATAACAATAGAAAAAGAAATAGGCAGGGTGACAGATCATGTGCCTTAGGAAGTTGGCCCCTCGTTGTCATGTTATTTCATGTTTTTCCTTCGAGGATGTCGACCAGTTTTGTTTTGTGCTGAGGCATTACATTTTTGTTCATGACTACTATTGTGATGATCAGTGATGCTTATGTGTGTCTGTGTGTGTGTGTGTGTGTGTGTGTGTGTGTGCACTTGTCCTTATGTTGGTTGTGAGCTCAATCATGTGCGCATGAGTGTGATTGCGTGTGTGCCTGTTTACAGATGAAAGTATTGAGGGGTTTTATTTGTTTTTTTGGGGGGAGGGAGTGTGGAGGTGAGATGTGGTACGTGTTGATTAGGAAAATGACTAGTGTGAAACACGTTTTTCTTGGGATTTGGGAGAGATGGGAACGGGAAGTGTGGGCTTAGTTGTGATTCTGTTTTAATTTGTGTGTTAATTTTCGATTCTTTTAATTCTTTATGAAGCGCTTAGAGCCCCGTAAGAAGAATAAACGCTATATAAATGTACATTTTTATTATTATGAATGGTTTAGTCATCAGCATCACTTTTCTTGCCCGTTTTTCAGGGATGTGAACCAGTTTCTCCTCACCCTGCGACACCTTTACACCCACCTTCCCCACCACGCCACCATCTCCCTGAGAACCGAGCACGGCCCCGACATGTCTCAGTCGCATCTCCAGCGCCTGACCAAAGCCGTCAGCACCCAGCTAGGGGAGAGGAGAAGACAGGCGCTGAGACTTCTGGACCCGAAAAACTCCACCGAGCGCAAAATCGAGGGAAACTCTAACCCGCAAGAAAAATCTGGCGAGCAGAAAATTGGGGACAGAGCTAGCCAGAAACCTGCCGAGTCGAACAAGTTGTGCGGGGAAGGAGGGAGTGGGGTGGGTGCTAAGGAGGGGGGAGATTGCGAGTTAGAGAGCGAAGAAGAGTTTGAGACAATGCAGAGGTTGTACCGGCAAAAGCAGAGCCGAGTGGTGGGGAGAGGGGGGGTTGCGCATTTCAAGGCTGCCACGTGGGAATGCGATTCTGCGCTGGATGAAGTTGTAGCAAAGCTGACGTTGTGATGATGGTGGTGATGATCATGATGGTGTTTGGTAGTAGCACTGATGATTCAACTGTTGTTGATAAGTTAGCCATGCAATGGTGACACTAGGACTAATGCTAGAAAGCACGGACTCAATGCAGGCTAAGTCAAAGTTGTAGAGGCACAAACGAAAAAGAACTAAAAGAATAAGAATACAAGAATTTGGGGCAAAGTTATAGTTTAAGCACACACCATCAAATTTTCGCATTGAAAATTTTCACTAAGAAGCAACTTTCCGCCATTCTCGGGAAAGGGATAGGGTTAGGATCAGCCTAGGGTTATTGTCATGAAATCAGACTTTGAGATTGAGAGTGGTAAACACGAGGAGGGTGTCTGAACGCAGTGATGTCCCAAGGCCCTGGTCATAGGCCATTGACCTATTAAAATTGAAAATGTTCTATTGTGTTCTCCCCTGTCAGGACTAATGTCTGGTTAATTTTTTATCACTGGCAGGACACTTTGTCCTAATGATTTCTGCGAGAGCCAGGACATTGTCCTAATGATTTCTGCGAGAGCCAGGACATTGTCCTAATGATTTCTGCGAGAGCCAGGACATTGTCCTAATGATTTCTGCAAGAGCCAGGACATTGTCCTAATGATTTATCTCGTCTCAGGACAGTTTGTCACTTTTAAATCCTCAGTACATCGCATAAACTAAAACGTAGCAGAATTCTGTTTCAAAGTTAAAAGCTAACTGAATCCACATTGTCCTGGGTGGCTTGTGTGACATGACAAGTCTCCAGTTTGGGCCAAGACTGAAGTGAGAATGAGAGCTGTGTGACAAATGTTGACGTACCATGGCTAAAAGACTCCAGGGATCATCCCAACAGCCAAAGCACTTGAACACTATGGTACAAATGCACCAGTTAGGGATGAGAACATTACGTGTGTGACCGTTTTGGGTTACCCCGCCACGTAGGCAGCCACACTCCAACTTCGGAGAATATGACATGATTTTCCACAGCAATACAGAATCATAGTGCAGCTTCACCTGTCGTGAACAACAGCACCTCGCTTCTTCTTCTTCTTCTTCCTCTGCGTTCCCTGGCCATGGTAATGGGTCAGCTACATGTAAGTCAGCGTCCAATTTTCACTGGTCTCCCTGCTGCATTCAGCCAACACATTCCCATTTGGAAGCTCATGAGAGAAAATTATTTGGAATTTTTTGTGTGGAAAAAATGCAGAATGGATCACCAAGTCAGAAAGATAGTACAGTGGAACCTCCCTTTAAGACCTTGAAAAATCATCCAAAATGAGGTCTTAAATGGGAGGGAGTTGTATAAGGGAGGTAATTTTAATACTTACAAAGAATGGCAATGTCAGAGAAGTAGGTCTTAAGTGGGAGGGAGTCTTATAAGGGAGGGGGGGTCTTATAAGGGAGGGGGGTCCTATAAGGGAGAGGGGTCTTATAAGGGAGTGGGGGTCTTATAAGGGAGGGGGGTCTTAAAGGTAGGGGGGTCTTATAAGGGAGGTTCCACTGTAGAACTAGAAGATAATAAGAAGAGGAAAAGGCAGAGTCAAAGAAAGTAACATTCGAGGAAGTTTCTAGCACAGAAGTTGGGGAACTATTTGTACTCAGAGATCCCCGGTATCCCCACGGGTGTTGGCCTTTGAGGACATACCCTAGGTCAGCCGTTTCTAAAGTCATGGCAGAGAGAGTGAGGGAGTGCCTTGGGCCAGGCATCTCCACCATCAACCATTGGTTTCTTGTTTTTAATTTGGTCTGGAATATTCTAGTCACAGAGACTTGAAATTCACCACCCTTTTTTTGGGGGGTGGGGGGGTGGTGGTGACAGACGTGGGGAAACCTAAGTATCATTTTGGTGATACTATGCAGAGCTCTGTATTTTCCCTGCATGCTCTTACCGTCTTTTAACAGCTGTGGGGGTTTACGTGCGTAAAGCGCATGGGTCAGACTAGCTTTAAGTCCCCATCCGAAGGACTCGGTGTTCAGCTCAATTTTCCCGTCGAGTTAGAAAGGGTGAAAACGGATTTGAATCGGGGTCACTCGCGCAATGACTTGGCAGGCGACCATCTTAACCACTGTGCCACCTCCCTTCCATTATTTATGATGAACTGTGTATTGTTGTTGCTGGTGTGTCATGGATGATAGGATGATAACATTACATGAACTCTGTATTATTGTTTCTGGTGTGTCATTTTGATGCGTGTTGATGAGATCATAACACATTGAATACAGTTGATGTATTGTTAAAGACCCAGCACGTCACATGTCAAAATCACGGTTTTCATATGTTTTCCCTCTTATAGCTGGTAAGAAATCTTAAAGAATCTTCCAAGCATAAGAGGGAATGTGACACGTGACGTGTGGGGTCTTTAACTGAGTATGCCATTTTTGTGTTTTTTGCTGTTATTCTATATTGTACCTAAAAAATTACTGTTGATTTTAAATGTGCATTTCAATTAACTTTTGCTTCAGACTTGATTGATTGATTGACTCAAGCATGTTTCTTTGAGTGTTCATGTTGGCAGGCATTAAATCAAGGTACAAATCCATTTTGCTGTTTCATGATGTCTTTAGCAATACAGTGGAACCTCCCTTATAAGACCTTCAAAAATCATCCAAAATGAGGTCTTATAAGGGAGGGGTCTTATAGTGGAGGTAATTTTAATACTTACAAAGAAGGGCAATATCTCAGAGAAGTAGGTCTTATGAGGGAGGGAGTCCTATAATGGGAGGTCTTATGAGGGAGGGAGTTCTATAATGGGAGGTCTTATGTGGGAGTCCTATAAGGGGTCTTATGTGGGAGGGAGTCCTATAAGGGGAGGTCTTATGTGGGAGTCCTATAAGGGGAGGTCTTATGTGGGAGGGAGTCCTATAATGGGAGGTCTTATGTGGGAGGGAGTCCTATAAGGGGAGGTCTTATGTGGGAGGGAGTCCTATAAGGGGGGGTCTTATGGGGGAGTCCTATAATGGGAGGTCTTATAAGGGAGGGAGTCCTATAATGGGAGGTCTTATGAGGGAGGGAGTCCTATAATGGGAGGTCTTATAAGGGAGGGAGTCCTATAATGGGAGGTCTTATGAGGGAGGGAGTCCTATAATGGGAGGTCTTATGTGGGAGGGAGTCCTATAATGGGAGGTCTTAATAGGGAGGGAGTCCTATAATGGGAGGTCTTATAAGGGAGGGAGTCCTATAATGGGAGGTCTTATGAGGGAGGGAGTCCTATAATGGGAGGTCTTATGTGGGAGGGAGTCCTATAATGGGAGGTCTTAATAGGGAGGGAGTCCTATAATGGGAGGTCTTAATAGGGAGGGAGTCCTATAATGGGAGGTCTTATAAGGGAGGGAGTCCTATAATGGGAGGTCTTATGTGGGAGGGAGTAATGGGAGGTCTTATGTGGGAGGGAGGGAGTCCTATAATGGGAGGTCTTATGAGGGAGGGAGGTAATGGGAGGTCTTATGTGGGAGGGAGGTCTTATGAGGGAGGGAGTCCTATAATGGGAGGTGAGGGAGGGAGGTAATGGGAGGTCTTATGTGGGAGGGAGTCCTATAATGGGAGGTCTTATAAGGGAGGGAGTCCTATAATGGGAGGTCTTATGTGGGAGGGAGTCCTATAATGGGAGGTCTTATAAGGGAGGTTCCACTGTGGCAACATTTACACTGGATGAGTTGGAAACTACAGTATTTTTCAGACTGAACGGTGACACAGTGGAACCTCCCTTATAAGACCTCCCATTATAAGACTCCCTCCCATATAAGACCTACTTCTCTGAGACATTGCCCTTCTTTGTAAGTATTAAAATTACCTCCCTACAAGACCCCTCCATTATAAGACCTCATTTTGGATGATTTTTTTAGGTCTTATAAGGGAGGTTTCACTGTACTTTCTTCCCAGACTGAAACCACTGTGCCTTATAAAATGACTAGCTAGTATTATAGTCAGAAAATATGACATCTGAATTTTGTGTTAAAAAATGGGGGGGGGGGGGGGGGGGGGGGGGGGGGCGCCTAATAAGAAGCTGCGCCTTATAGTTGAACAAATACAGTACACGAAATAAACAGAAGACTGTTTTGAAGGAGCATAACTGTGATAACATCAATCAAAACAGAACAAGGGGAGGCACATTTCTGTACTTTAAAGATATACACTGACCCACCACAGTTAATTCCCTTGGATTTTTCTGCGTATCTGTGACCCACATACAAATGCCCGCAACTTGAAATTGAGGCTGCTCTTTAAACTGATGTTTCGTTTTCAATTTGGGGGCATTTGTACATGGGTCACAGCTACGCAGAAAAATCTGGTCAGTGAAACCTGGTCAAAACAAGATTTCTTACCAGCTATAAGAGGGAAAACACGTGAAACACGTGATTTTGACGTGTGATCTGGTGGATCTTTAAAGAGAAAACTGTCCACATGAATGTAAGTTTTTGTAACTACATGTACATATTTAAAACAACGAACGGACATCCGTCCCATTGAAAAGTAGGCTGACTGGTGTTTTCTGTTATGCATGCTTTGTACATAAATGAACTTTTTTTCTATGAAAAGGGAAAACTTTCTTACTGATGTTACATTTGATTGTTTTAACAGTTTTTGTGTATGACAACTTTAGTATACATTTACTGCATTGTTCAAAATTCGGGACTTTCCTGGTGTTGCACTGCCTCTGGGCATTGCCTCCAGGATCATTCCCACCATCTTTAATATCCCATATGAATCTGTTCCAGACTGGAGGACGTTGAGCAGATTTGCATTCGTGTATGACAACAGCACACACAGTGACACACAGTGACACACACACACACACACACAGTGACACACACAGTGACACACACACACACACACACACACACAAAGTTTTCCTTAACAACATGCAAAAATCTTTTCTCGCCAAAGACAACATTGTTTATTAAAAATAAAACATCCACCACCTCCCCCACCCCCCCATCTCTCTACATATGCAGCGTGATATATTTCACAGGCAGTCGCTATTAGCAACAACAATCAATCAACTCAAATAAACATTAATTACTTACATCAGACAACAGTCACACAATAAATGCTCAAGCAATTTTGTTGTTTTTCCTCATGTATTGAAGCAATATATAGTTTTTCCTTACAAACATTTCAATTCCACAATTTTTTCCACATGTACATTACATGACAAATTTTTATCTTCCACATGGCAAAATAAACGTAAAATCCATTCACATCACAGACACACTGTAAGAGTATATATCACTGCAGCACACATGACGCATACCACGCACATGCGCTATCATGGACATGACACATACCACACATGCGCTATCATGGACATGACGCATACCACACATGCGCTATCATGGACATGACGCATACCACGCACATGCGCTATCATGGACATGACGCATACCACACACATGCGCTATCATGGACATGACGCATACCACGCACATGCGCTATCATGGACATGACGCATACCACGCACATGCGCTATCATGGACATGACGCATACCACGCACATGCGCTATCATGGACATGACGCATACCACACACATGCGCTATCATGGACATGACACATACCACGCACATGCGCTATCATGGACATGATGCATACCACACACATGCGCTATCATGGATAAAAAGCAAACATCAAACTATACCAGGCAGGAAAAGAAATGCAAATTATAGCTAAGGTTTTGTTGAATTTGTCTGTATGTGCTATACGATTGATGCCATGCAAAATGAACTCCATCTCACAAGATTGTGAACATTTCTTGTGCTGAAACAAATCTCAGATTCTGTAGCCATGGGTCTGTTTTATAAGCAAGCATAAAGTCAAAAGAGGAAGATTTACTCAACTATATACCTCACAGATGCATTTCTTTTTCTGCTCAGTATAATTCATACATAGTATGTACATGCAATACAAAGTCACTGAAAGTACAACTTGTATGATTTTTGAACAATCGCGAAAGGCATTACTTTCAGTTTCAGTACAACACGACCGTTCAATTTAAATTAGCAATAAATCCAATAGACAACACCTCTCTATTTAACACACACACACACACACTTCATCTCACACAAAAAGCTTGTACTAGTTGTAGCTTACTCCTTTATCGTCAATAAAGATAATTTTGACTTGACACTTCATCTCCAATTTGTTTGAAAACATAAATGCCATTGCAACTACTCAAAAATATCTTTTCCTTTTTCTGTTAACAAAATCTCATGAAGAACATAACGAATAGTGATGTATACGTTTGGTGAAACAAAAAACTGGCTCAACATAATCTCAAAATCGGTCAAATCAACAAAACACCACAAAATTCAAATAGAGCTTCCCAGCACATACAGGGCCAATATTTAAGTGAGAAAAACAATGTTCCGTTGCAAAAGGAAACGGCATAAGTGTACACTGGTTTCTCTTAAAGCTTGAAAGTTTAAGAACGTATTTCTGCCTTCAAAACCACACTGCTACAGTGCTAGACCCAAACAAACAACAAAGAAGAAGAAAAAAGCAAGATGCCATATTCAAATCACAAGCTTATCAACCTGACTGAAATGAGATGAGGGAAGGAAGGGGGAGAGAGAGAGGGGGGGAGGAACATTTTTTACTGAAATCTAGAAGGAAGCAAAGTGATTATTTTAAATCTGAGCAAATACTCAACTCTGCAATGGAAAACCAGCAACACAACAAACAAAAAAGTTTTTTCGCTGTAACAGATTAATTAGAGATTAAGCTAATGAAGCACACATCCCCTTTCATCACAAAGATCACTCTGCAGACCCACACTCATTCAGCCCAGTCTCCCTTGAGGAGGGAACATTTAACAGATTAATTAGAGGTTAAGCTAATGAAGCACACATCCCCTTTCATCACAAAGATCACTCTGCAGACCCACACTCATTCAGCCCAATCACCCAGTCACAGTTGAGGAGGGAACATTTAACAGATTGTCAAAGCCCTCGCTACAAACAGCATGACTCAGAATGACGATGGTGTCTTAATAACTCTGGGGAAAACTATCAATTAGAATTCCTTAAAAACCTTAATAAAATCTCTCTTGTGTAAAAATAATTCTTAAAACCTTGAATGTAAAAAGTTTCAACTTTCAGCAAAATCATTGTGTCCATTCAAATGCCCCTGAACAAGTTTTTTCATCATAGCCATGACAAGCTCCTACCATAACATTGTCAGTCTCTAAAATCCTCTGAAATCAGTGTGGCTGCCCACGTGGCGGGGTAATAAAAAACAGTCACACACGTAATGTTCTCATCCCTAGCTGGTGCATTTGTACCATAGTGTTCAAGTGCTTTGGCTGTTGGGATGATCCCTGGAGTCTTTTAGCCACGGTACGACGACAACATCATCAATCGATTTTTTTCTCCACTCAATGATTTCATATTTCTTGACATTTTCTGTCAGTAGTGCTTCAAGCCCATCAAGCTAACATGAAGCTAACGATGAACCAAGCTAACATATAGTAACAATAAGACAACAATTCTTCAGAAACGCACAACTGTACGTTACATTCCCATTCACTTCTAGCAGCTGGAGATTTCTCAATGCTAACCACTTTGTGTCTGACGTCAGAGGCTCAGTATTTTGAAGCAGCATTTTACAGCTAGGGTCTTCTCAATGCTAACCACTAGTCTGACGTCAGAGGCTCAGTATTTTGAAAGAGCATTTTACAGCTAGGGTCTTCTCAATGCTAACCACTAGTCTGACGTCAGAGGCTCAGTATTTTGAAAGAGCATTTTACAGTTAGGGTCTTCTCAATGCTAACCACTAGTCTGACGTCAGAGGCTCAGTATTTTGAAAGAGCATTTTACAGCTAGGGTCTTCTCAATGCTAACCACTTTGTGTCTGACGTCAGAGGCTCAGTATTTTGAAAGAGCATTTTACAGCTAGGGTCTTCTCAATGCTAACCACTTTGTGTCTGACGTCAGAGGCTCAGTATTTTGAAAGAGCATTTTACAGTTAGGGTCTTCTCAATGCTAACCACTTTGTGTCTGACGTCAGAGGCTCAGTATTTTGAAAGAGCATTTTACAGCTAGGGTCTTCTCAATGCTAACCACTTTGTGTCTGACGTCAGAGGCTCAGTATTTTGAAAGAGCATTTTACAGCTAGGGTCTTCTCAATGCTAACCACTTTGTGTCTGACGTCAGAGGCTCAGTATTTTGAAAGAGCATTTTACAGTTAGGGTCTTCTCAATGCTAACCACTTTGTGTCTGACGTCAGAGGCTCAGTATTTTGAAAGAGCATTTTACAGCTAGGGTCTTCTCAATGCTAACCACTTTGTGTCTGACGTCAGAGGCTCAGTATTTTGAAAGAGCATTTTACAGTTAGGGTCTTCTCAATGCTAACCACTTTGTGTCTGACGTCAGAGGCTCAGTATTTTGAAAGAGCATTTTACAGCTAGGGTCTTCTCAATGCTAACCACTTTGTGTCTGACGTCAGAGGCTCAGTATTTTGAAAGAGCATTTTACAGTTAGGGTCTTCTCAATGCTAACCACTTTGTGTCTGACGTCAGAGGCTCAGTATTTTGAAAGAGCATTTTACAGTTAGGGTCTTCTCAATGCTAACCACTTTGTGTCTGACGTCAGAGGCTCAGTATTTTGAAAGAGCATTTTACAGTTAGGGTCTCGTAAAAGAAATGTACTTTATTTTTTTAAATTCACAACCTTTAAAAAAAAATTCTTCAACCCTCAGGAAAGACGAAATACCAGACAAAGTAAATTCTGAAGCACCGTCTATGATCCAATGCCCTTTTGCAAAGGTACGGAAGTGATTGCATTCACAAACTGAACTTCATCAAAATTTTCAGAGAAAAAAACAAACGGTGAATTGGATAGTCCGTCTTGATTCACAACTTGTACACTGAATGAGGTATTCTTGCAAAAAGTTCAATGAGGCTTTATACTGAAAATCCCCTGCCCCTGTCTCATGCACTGAGATGCGAACACGCCACCTACTTAAGATTGTCGCCCTTGCCTATCAAGAACTAGTAGCATAGCCACAGAAAATTATCTGCCCCTGACTAGTCACTAGGTGGCATGGTCAAGTCAGTCCGAAAACTATCGCCCTTTCGTGTTACCAAGACGTAGTATAAAGCCCCATTCCTATCACTAGTCACTAGGTGGCATGGTCAAGTCAGTCCCAACATTATCTCCCTTTCGTGTGGCCAAGATGTAGTATAAAGCTCCATTCCTATCACTAGTCACTAGGTGGCATGGTCAAGTCAGTCCCAACATTATCTCCCTTTCATGTTACCAAGACGTAGTATAAAGCCCCATTCAAATGACAGACAGGCGAAGAAAAAATGTAAACTACTTCAATAGTTTTAATCTAGTAAAAATGACAAAGAGAAGTAGCCCAGCACCAAATCACAACTTTCCTGTGTCTGAAAACTTGGGTTTAGTCAAGTGCAAAACAAAAGAAATAGCAAAACAACAGAAAAACAGCCAGTCTGTGTGTTGTGTGTGCTTTGAAGCCTTTTGGTGCCAAATTTACAAAACAGTTATCTCACAAAGAGAACAAACACAACAAAATGCTGTTAAAAGCATGCTGCAAGCAAGAGTCAACAGATATTTGCAACACTCCATAAATCAACGAGCGTCAAAGACGGTATCGGTACGAGCGTCAAAGACGGTATCTATACGAGCGTCAAAGACAGTATCAGTACGAGCATCAAAGACGGTATCAGTACGAGCATCAAAGACGGTATCGGTACGAGCATCAAAGACGGTATCTTTGACGCTATCGGTACGAGTGTCAAAGACAGTATTGGCATCAGTAGGCCTTTCTTCCTGAGTAACATAATGCATAGTAATAAAAAGGAAAGAAACGCGTCTTTTCTTTTGATCTGCTGCAAGAAATCGCTGAAAACAATGCGCCAAGGCAAACGGTTTAACTTCACAACTTTGTAGGGAAATAGGAGGGCCTATATCTATCGGAAGATGGCGTCACTTTTCTTCTTTTTCAATACAAACCCGAGTAACACTCAGTGAAGATAAAGTGACTGGTAAAATCGGACATGAAATCATTTTATGTGGGGAAAACCGATCAGACTGTCACACCTAATCCAGTTTTTCTTTGTGTGCGTTCTGAAAATTTAGTTTTTAACTTATGTAAAGACTATCTAGGAAAAACTATGCAACAAAGTCAGTAAAGATTTCTATGCAAGTTAATTTTTCAAGATCCCAAAAGCTTTGCAAGCTGAATGTTCGCCAAGACACTGAATTCCGTGGCAGACAACAAAACATCGGCTTTAAGCTTAATCGAACAGTAATGTGACCGACCTGGATGATATTATTAATTATATAAAGCACATGCTCCGTGAACGGCTGCGTTTTAAAAAATAAAACAAAGGAATCAGCAGTGACATTTCAACTGGCTTTATACGGCGTGTGTTAAGAAAACAGATGCGATTTGTGCTATTACCATGAACGATATAACAACGAGTCACTATAGTCGCCTAAACAGCATGCACCTGTAGACAGAGCGATTCTTGCGGTTTACAGAGAACTTGCAATTCAATAGAGCACTTGCCATTTAATACGTAGCATAACGAAGCAAGAAAACAGCCGTAAGGCTTAGGGGTAACACAATTTACCAATCAGTGATCACATTTTATTTGGGTTTTTTCTCAAAGCATTGATGCACTCGCACACACACCGACGACATTAATCATGCATAAGCAACTGTTGAGAATGGTGACAAGTGACACAAAGCTGGATGCATTTGTCAACAACTTGCACAAACTTCAATCTCATTGCTTAGAGCCGCTTAACAAAAAAACCAATATCATGCGGGTCAATAAAATGATACAGTGTAGACAAGTGTTGTTCAACAAGCAGAACAATGCTTACACTTGGCTTTAAAAACACTTTGTGGACAACAGGCCAAGAGTCGCAGTCCATTTTGTTTAGTAATCCAATTTGCCAGAACTCAGAACTCAAAACAACACACGCACAAACACATGCACACTTGAATCAGGTGGGGGTACTATGGAATTATAGTTCTCCCACCTACTGGAAGTTCTGTGCTGGCAATTTCCTCTAGTCTATCACTCTCTTTGACACTGTTTTTCGTCTTCTCACTATCATCCACTATTTACTAGCCCATTCTCCTGCCTTTTTTCCACACAAAAATCTTCCAAATAATGTTCTATGAGCTCCTCCAAAATCGGAATGTGTTGGCTGAATCAGTGAATGCAGCGGGGAGAACAGTGAAAACTGAAAACAGGACACATACGTACCTCACCCATTATGGCCATATGACCTGGGAAAGCAAAAAGAAGAAACCATTAAAATTCACACACAATACAACCAGTGATCACATAAACCAAATGAAAGCTCAAATTACACAAGGCACGGTCATAAACTGAACGGTCTTTCAAACGGCTGATCAAAATAACGTGAACGGACCACTGAATGTATTAGCATCTATCAAACATTCAATACCCTGAAGAGGAACACCAAATTGAATGCCCTAGACCTATATCAAATCAAGCAGATTTAGCAGGAACTCTTTCACCCTGTTAGCCTAAATCTGTACATAGCAGCCTATCTAAAACCTTCAGCTTTAGCTAATAAGTGAGGCAGCACAGGAAAAGAAGGCTAAAATTGGACAGCCACAAGAGACAGAAAGAGAGAGATTTGATTGAAAAATGGTTAAAAATAAACTATTAAAGATAGATTAATTCTGTTTTTTGCCTGTTAATCTGTTGTCTCTGGCCTTTCTGAAAATATGAATAAGTCAAAAGTGATCATTTACGACATTAGCCTCGTTTTCCTGTGCTGCATCACGTATGTTGAACTGACACGAGTTATTATATAAGAACACGTCAATAAGCACTACACCCGCAACGCACTCCCCGTAGAGAATCATGTTCAAACCAAAGCTGACAAACACAAACTATTTACAAAATTCATTTCTTAATAATCATCTCTTAGCAACCAACGCTTAGCAACCATCCATCGCTTATGGCAACTTTCCTCTTCAATTGTCTTCAAGTATTAAAAACGATAACTTTTTTGCATAAATAACCACACCAAAAATAAACAAAATACTGAACTTTCTCGTAAATTGTTTTTTATGAATAAAAAGAAAGCAGACTCGACCTCCAAGGCTCTCTTTCTTGCTTCACTTCCTCATCGTGGGGTCTGGTGCGTGCACAGTTGACATTCATCTGTTTCTATTCCACAGAGAATTTACAAATTCACTGAACCAGCAAAATATCTTTGAACCGAAATGTTTCGTAAAAGATCAATCGACGACAAATTCAACAAACTTAAATCGCTGCCAACGTACTCACTCCAAATCGCCTCACTCACACAATCCACGATTTTCACAATAAGAAATGCATGCAGCTTGGAAAAGCAATTGCTTTCCTTACTCTTCACGAGAATTTGGTTCCACCAACAAAGTTCGAAAATCGTGCTCAACTCAACAGCAGCAAGATGGAGAATAAGGACACACGCGCACACGCACACACACTGTCCAATCAGATATTCCCCGTTTGGTCAGTATGATTGTAACAGTCAATTTATGGCTTAACCTGACTTGCCACTGCCCACCCCACATCTATAATCACTCCCCGTTTCACATCAAAAATTGCACCAACTGACACAGACCCTTTGTAAGTGTAAGTCAGCTCACTCGCTGACACCAACGGTTTGCATTGTAAGTTGGCCTATCAGTCCAAGACACCGTTTTCATCAAACTTGCCAGAATGTTTCATCCTTTGCCAATGTAAAAAATCAAGAACAAACACAAGAAAGCCAGTCTGTTTCCGAATGTTTCGTCTTACTCGGACTTTGTCATGTCAATATGGGCAGATTTGCAGACTTGGTGTTACCTTAAGGCCATCCCTTCAAGCCGACTTCTCAGCAGACTTTAGGAGCAGTTTCCATATAACTGTGGGAAGAGGGCATGCACACTGTCGACTGGTCACACCACTCAGCGTCTGCCTGACTTTAGGAGCAGCTTCCATAACTGTGGGAAGAGGGCATGCACACTGTCGACTGGTCACACCACTCAGCGTCTGCCTGACTTTAGGAGCAGCTTCCATAACTGTGGGAAGAGGGCATGCACACTGTCGACTGGTCACACCACTCAGCGTCTGCCTGACTTTAGGAGCAGCTTCCTTAACTGTGGGAAGAGGGCATGCACACTGTTGACTGGTCACACCACTCAGCGTCTGCCTGACTTTCATGGTCGACTGGTCACACCACTCAGCATCTGCCAGACTTTCACTGTTGACTGGTCACACCACTCAGCGTCTGCCTGACTTTAGGGGACTGGTTTTCAAAGTCCAATTTTCTTCAGGCAGAGGTCAGTCCGTCTAGGATCAAAACCAGTTGATGTGCAGAAGTCTTTCTTACCGTAATCACCGTCACAGTTACATACAATGAACACGTCAATGCTCATAACGCCTTCATTGTGGGTTATCCGCTGTCATAAACATCAGACACGGGTTAGCCAAAGATTGTTTCTTCCAAACTTAAGGCTGTCCACACATGCACTCCAGCTAACGAAGCCGATTGGTGCCGGAAGCAAAACAAATGGTAAGTCTCTTAGTACACACCCGTAAGTCGTTCCACCCTGCGATGTGACAAACTGTCTGGCAGAACAATGCCACGGTTCTTCTTCTTCCATTTAGTATCCACAATCAACAATTTGACTTTTTGATACTGTTTGGTCGAGGTCTGAAGGTCGCACACAGAACAAAAACAAATCAAAACAACCCTAATCTACTATGACCCAGCCAGCCAAGACCCGTTCAGCGGAAGCTCGGCATGATGCTGAATCGGCAGGAACTGGAACCCCTAAGCTTTTTTTTTTTTTTTTTTAAAGAGGGTATTTACAATGGCTAAACAGTAGACTGGAACGAGCTGAGTGTAGCAGCAGACACCGCCTCCTCTGGCAACTTGTTCCAGTCTTTGATCGTCCGAGGGAAAAATGAGCATCTTCTAATTGCCTCTGCAACCAATCAACCGTTGAGAACGCACACCTCACTTTCTTTCTCCCAGCCAGGGCGGGGCCTGTTCTCCGATAAATCTCACAAACGACAATGTCCGCGTCTTGGAGGCACAGATAACACGTCGCCACTCCGACCAATAAGAGGGCCCACTCCACTACCCAGAAGAAGAAGGAGAAGAAGAGTTCCAATTTTCTTCTTAACCGATAGCGGTGAAGGGAGGTCATAAGCGTCTGTGCGTGGTGTGCGAGGCGGATTTCGCTCCCTTGGTGTTGCCCTGGGTGACGGCCCTTGTGGCCTGCTCTTTGACGCGGGCAGGCTCCGTCAGAATGGACGTGGACATGCTCAGCTCACGCAGAGAGTTCAGCACCGCTGCACACAGTGACAGGTGACAAGTGACAGACAGTGACAGTGACAAGTGACGTGACAGTGACAAATCAGGTACCCCCTCATTAATAATGCATCACAACTGCATGTACATTGGAAGAGCTGGCTACAAAGGCCATGGCCCATGATGGGGCGGTAAGTACAATGAGCATTAACCCTTTCACCGCCAATGTCGCATTTATGCACAATGATTTAACACCCATGTCACTAAAAGGCATCAAATCAGGGCCTGTTATTCAAAGACCCTATTTTCACAATATTGGGAGGTAAGGATAGGCCTAATGATATACATATCACAGAAGAATTCCAATATTGCTGACAATTTGTTTCCTCTACCCAGTTAAGTTTAATTATATTTTTTGGCTGAAAAATGGCTGGCGGTAAAAGGGTTAAATAGGTCTGAATGACTAAAGGTCTGAATGACTATGCCTCAATGCATCCTCTTTGCTGGAGACAGAATAAACTGCACAATGAGCATTAAACAGGTCTGAATGACGAAAGGTCTGAATGACTATGCCTCAATGCATCCTCTTTGCTGGAGACAGAATAAACTGCACAATGAGCATTAAACAGGTCTGAATGACGAAAGGTCTGAATGACTATGCCTCAATGCATCTTCTTTGCTGGAGACAGAATAAACTGCACAATGAGCATTAAACAGGTCTGAATGACTATCCCTCAATGCATCTTCTTTGCTGGAGACAGAATAAACTGCACAATGAGCATTAAACAGGTCTGAATGACTATGCCTCAATGCATCTTCTTTGCTGGAGACACAATAAACTGCACAATGAGCATTAAACAGGTCTGAATGACTATGCCTCAATGCATCCTCTTTGCTGGAGACAGAATAAACTGCACAATGAGCATTAAACAGGTCTGAATGACTATCCCTCAATGCATCTTCTTTGCTGGAGACAGAATAAACTGCACACAGAACAGGTCTAGAGACAGGGGCCAGAATAAACTGCACTGTGTGGGGACACCGGGGTATCTTTGCTGGAGACAGAATAAACTGCACAGAAAGCAGGACAGGCAGACAGACACTGACACAGACCTAGAGACAGGGGCCTCTGTGTGGGGACACCGGGGTATCTTTGCTGGAGACAGAATAAACTGCACAGAAAGCAGGACAGGCAGACAGACACTGACACAGACCTAGAGACAGGGGCCTCTGTGTGGGGACACCGGGGTATCTTTGCTGGAGACAGAATAAACTGCACAGAAAGCAGGACAGGCAGACAGACACTGACACAGACCTAGAGACAGGGGCCTCTGTGTGGGGACACCGGGGTATCTTTGCTGGAGACAGAATAAACTGCACAGAAAGCAGGACAGGCAGACAGACCTAGAGACAAGGGGCTCTGTGGGGACACCGGGGTATCTTTCAGTACAATACTTCCTCCACCTTCTACAAGTCCTGTGCTGGCAACTTCTAATCTATCACTCTCTTTGATTCTGCCTTTTCCTCTTCTTACTAGCATCTACTATTTTTCAACCGATTCTCCTACCTGTTTTTAAAAAAATCTTCCAAATAATTTTCTCCTTTGAGCTCCTCCAAAATTAGAATGTGTCAGTTGAATGCAGCGGGGAAACCAGTGAAAACTGAAAACCAGACACATGAAAACTGAAAACCAGACACATTTGTACCTCACCCAGATCTGTTTACCCTGAAATTGGGCTTTGTGTATTTGAAATCCAAAATAAGTGTATTTTACACAAAATAGGAGCACTCCAACAGGAAAGTTTGAAAAACGGAGCGCAAAAATGCAAACATTTATATAACTACAGAAATACTGTGTCAAAAGTATCATCCATTTAAATTTACAACAACAACAACACATTTCCTGAATGAGGCATTATGCAGAAATGATAAGTTGGGTGTTTTTTGTTTTTTTAACATTTAACCATATTTTCCCCCATGTACTATATTAATCATATTTATGTCAAATATGTGTACAAAATATGGCGACATTGTATGGGTAAACAGGTCTGCTGACCCATTATGGCCGCGCCACACAGAAGAAGAGAGAGACAAAGAGAAACACACACACAGGGTGACAGAAAGGGGCATAACTCACTGGGTCTGAGGGTGAGGAGGGAGCAGTGTTGGTCGAGCCAGACGAAGGTTGTTCGGCATTCATTGAAGATACAAAAAAACAAAGACAGAGACACACACACAGGGCGACAGAAAGGGGCACAACTCACAGGGTCTGAGGGTGAGGAGGGAACAGTGTTGGTCGAGCCAGACTCTTCTTCATTGTAGACAAAAACAAAGACAGAGAAAGACACACACAGGGCGACAGAAAGGGGCATAACTCACTGGGTCTGAGGGTGAGGAGGGAGCAGTGTTGGTTGAGCCACACGATGGTTGTTCGGCAGAACTCTTCTTCATTGAAGATAGACAAAAACTAAGACAGAGAGAGACACACACAGGGCGACAGAAAGGGGCACAACTCACAGGGTCTGAGGGTGAGGAGGGAGCAGTGTTGGTCCAGCCAGACGAAGGTTGTTCGGCAGAACTCTTCGTGGCTGGCAGTGGACACCATTTTGTTGTACGAGTTGAACAGCTTGCCGATGAGTTGCGAAAACTGAGCGCTCCTTAAGGAAAAGTAAGGCTGTTAGCTTCACTTTGTTTTTACGTTTTACAAGAATGGCAATACCTTAGGAATGAGAATAAGAACCGTATTTTTTACTCTAAGGCGCACCTTATCGTAAGGCGCACCGCACCCCCCAAATTCAGATTTTGTTCTTATATCTTAATTCTTATATCTAGTTGTGTTATAAGGCACAGGGGTCTCAGTCTGGGAAAAAAGTATGGCCTTACTGTCCGACAAATACGGTGTGCAGTCTGTAGATTCATTTCAGCCCAACAATGCACCCCTCACCTCCTCCCCTCCATCTCCACCCTTGTCTTCACACTTTTCATGTCTTTTTCATTTCCCCGAAGCACACAATCCAAAGTGTCCGGTTCAGTGGAGTTCTGCTTCCAACCTAACCCTAAAACATGCCTCCTCAACAACCCCCCCATCTTTCTTCCTTCCTCATCCTTCCCCTCAACACCCCCCCCCCCCCCCCCCCCCCCATCATTTTCATGCTGATGTTCCCACAGGATACGATCCTGAACTTCCAGTAGTCATCCAACACGTCTTATCTCACTCACCCAGTCCCCATCTTTCACACACACCCCCTCCATCCATCCCATTCCACAACCCCCTCACCATTCTCCCTCCCCCCCTAACCCTTTCCCCCACCATTTCCATCCGATCACCAACTGTGAAGAAAAGCTGGCAACGTTTTCAGTGCAATCTGTTTGTTCCGGGCTGGCTGGTTGTGTATGTATGTGTGTGTGCGTGTAAGTTAACACAATAATGTTTGTTGTTGCTGTTGATGTACCCTGGCTAAAAGACTCCAGGGATCATCCCAACAGCCAAGGAACTGGAACACTGTGGTACAAAGCATCAGCTAGGGATGAGAATATTACGTGTGACCACTTTTGATTACCCCGCCATGTGGACAGCCACACTCCATCTTTGGGGGATTTTGGAGACTGGCGGTGTTATACTAGGAGACTGTCATGGCTAAAGACAATCCCTGCATAACCATGCAGAGCATAACAACATTTTGATGTAGCCTTGGTGTTCTAGCCCATTGGTCCGACGCAGCCTTAGGCAAGGCGGACAATAACGTTTGAACAGAGGAACCTAGGAGGCTGACATTTTGCATGCGCTGACATTTTGCGTGGGTACTTAGGATATCTAGGCCAAGTTCGACAATGAAGGTCTTTGGTCAAAGGTCAAGGTCACTGGAGCGGCTGGTAATCTAGTCAGAACATTTTGATAAAGGATACGATCCAGAACTTCCAGTTTTGCAGGGTTCTGGTGCGGACGTAGGCATCGTACATGTCCTTCATGTGGTCCACCCTTTGGCGGGTCACCGGGACGCCCGTCTCCGGCAACTGGGCTTGCACGTTGCTGGAACAACAGCCACACATTCCATATTGACAATGTCATAATCATCATCATCATCGATTGAAGGATGACTTTTATACAGTCAAACCTTTGTCACAGTAACCCCTATTGCTTAAAAAGTTAGCATAACAAAATTAATAATCTATTTCGTCATAAAGCATTTTTCCATTTGCAAGTACATTCTGAAGTATAAATACATGGGTGCTCCTGGGAAATTTCAAAAATTCTTATAATCCGGCGACTCTGGCTCCAGACAATAATCAAATCCTGAACTTCAGGACATCCTGAAAGCAGGAGCATCCTGAAAGCAGGAGCATCCTGAAAGCAGGAGCATCCTGAAAGCAGGAGCATCCTGAAAGCAGGAGCATCCTGAAAGCAGGAGCATCCTGAAAGCAGGAGCATCCTGAAAGCAGGAGCATCCTGAAAGCAGGAGCATCCATGTACATATGCATGAAACATAATCATGCATATATAAACATACTTATTCTATAAATGCTATTGACAATGATACTAACACTTCCGACACAACCCCTCTCGCGGCTCTGTATGCCCTCTGGACACTGCAGGCAAGGAGCAGAAATCCCTTCAGGGCTCCCCATTTTGACCCTTTTCAATAAATTATCTTTTAAAAAAACATGGAGATCGCAGCGACTTTAGTTTTATGTAGCAGTTTAGATTTATCTTTAATTTTTTAAATGATATAGGATTCCAAAACCAACTCATCATTTTGTGTTTAAGCGAATGAGTTGAAAGCAGCCACACCACTGTCGATCACAGGGGCATTGTGTCTGTTGCTAACATATTAGCATCGTGTTTGTAACGGTAAACTCCGGCGTTGCTAGTATTGTAGCGGCGTGCTGCGAAAAAGTCAACACACCCACGACTCACCTAATGGCGGTGTTGAGGGACTCAATTTCCTGTCTCAAAATGGACGCCTCGTTCAGCATCTGAACCCTTTCCTCCTTCATTTTGCGACAGTGCTCCGCCGCTAAAATAAAAAAAACACATCAAGGGGGATAACTATCTTCGCTGAAATCACACATAAAGGGAGACTATAACTACAATGCTCCGCCGCTAAAATGAAAAAACATCAAGGAAGATAACTATCTTCATTGAAATCAAACACACAAAGGGAGATCATAACTATCTTCGGTGAAATCAATCATATAAAGGGAGATTATAACTATCTTTACTGAAATCAGACATATAAATGGAGATTATAATTATCTTTACTGAAATCAGACATATAAATGGAGATTATAAATAACTTGCATAAGTTTGCACTTTTTGCTAGTCTTTTTCTTCAAAGATGTGAATTTTTCTAAAAGGTTGTTTGGCAAACAAACAAAAAATAATAATAATAAAAGTTTTTAAAAAAAACACAAAACCCAAAACAACCAGTCTTCTAATAAATATTTGCACGGTGACTTTCATGTTTCTTACGATATCAGAACAAAGTCATTGAAACCACTACAATACCTGTATCCACACAGCCATTCACGGCACATTTAAATCAGTTCTAGTTTGTAGAGGCTCCTACATTCACTCCACCTTCCATTGCCTTTCACAGTTCACTTCTATCCTTATTAACTCATTCTTTGGCAGCATGGTCTCCCTTTCCCCCTTCCTTTCATTCCCCCCGCACCAATGTTCATAAGGGACATCAGGGCTCCCAGGGACCCCCATTTGAGGGTCTATGAAGCACTAAAATTCTCAAGGACCCCCTAAAAAGAATGTGCAGGGGGTCCCAGGGATGCACTAGAAAAATTATTTTTAGCATTCGCAATGCCACTGGGACCCTGTACTGTAAGTGAAGGAGTCCCTGGGACCCCTAGCTTTGCGGGACGATTGGGAGCCCTGGACATAACTCACTCTTCTGCAGCATGGTGGCCTTGCTGATCTTAGGGTTCATGGCGATGGACGGAACCAGTGTGTGTCTCCCTCTCCCCCCCCCTTTACACCCCCCTCCCCTCCCCACCCCACTCTACATGAAGGGCAGACAACTCACTCTTCTGCAGCATGGTGGCCTTGCTGATCTTAGGGTTCATGGCGATGGACGGAACCAGTGTGTGTCTCCCTCTCCCCCCCCCTTTACACCCCCCCTCCCTCCCCACCCCACTCTACATGAAGGGCAGACAACTCACTCTTCTGCAGCATGGTGGCCTTGCTGATCTTAGGGTTCATGGCGATGGACGGAACCAGTGTGTGTCTCCCTCTCCCCCCCCCTTTACACCCCCCTCCCCTCCCCACCCCACTCTACATGAAGAGCAGACAACTCACTCTTCTGCAGCATGGTGGCCTTGCTGATCTTAGGGTTCATGGCGATGGACGGAACCAGTGTGTGTCTCCCTCTCCCCCCCCCTTTACACCCCCCTCCCCTCCCCACCCCACTCTACATGAAGGGCAGACAACTCACTCTTCTGCAGCATGGTGGCCTTGCTGATCTTAGGGTTCATGGCGATGGACGGAACCAGTGTGTGTCTCCCTCTCCCCCCCCTTTACACCCCCCTCCCCTCCCCACCCCACTCTACATGAAGGGCAGACAACTCACTCTTCTGCAGCATGGTGGCCTTGCTGATCTTAGGGTTCATGGCGATGGACGGAACCAGTGTGTGTCTCCCTCTCCCCCCCCCTTTACACCCCCCTCCCCTCCCCACCCCACTCTACATGAAGGGCAGACAACTCACTCTTCTGCAGCATGGTGGCCTTGCTGATCTTAGGGTTCATGGCGATGGACGGAACCAGTGTGTGTCTCCCTCTCCCCCCCCTTTACACCCCCCTCCCCTCCCCCACCCCACTCTACATGAAGGGCAGACAACTCACTCTTCTGCAGCATGGTGGCCTTGCTGATCTTAGGGTTCATGGCGATGGACGGAACCAGTGTGTGTCTCCCTCTCCCCCCCCCCACCCCCCTCCCCTCCCCACCCCACTCTACATGAAGGGCAGACAACTCACTCTTCTGCAGCATGGTGGCCTTGCTGATCTTAGGGTTCATGGCGATGGACGGAACCAGTGTGTGCAGCAGATCAAAACCCGTCTGGAAATAAAGTCAAGGGGAACAATAATTGAAAGAAAGAAAAAAGGTGTCTGAACAAAATCTGAAAACGAAGATACGAACGGGTGCAGCGATGTAATGCTATCTATAAAAAACAACAACCAAAAACATTCGTAAATTAAAGTATTCAGCAAATTCTCTCTCTCACATGAATGCCTAATAGAAATTGTTCGGAAATAATTAAGGGGAGTAATTTCATGGTAAGTGGGAGTGATCTCGCCTAATTCAATCGGTCAAACACGGGAGGTTACTCTACCTTCATGTAGATCCCCAGCCGTCGCGTCGTGTGCTTGAGGAGACACACAGCATGTAGAACACAGTGCGTCATTCTAAATTTGACGTAATTTATATTTTTACGTCACAGTTTGCAAGTTCTATCACTTTGTAACAACTGGCCACCCCTTATTTTTCTAATAATTAAATGTTTGCAAGTCGCTGACTGGCATCCTGCAGTTTCAAGTTTCGACGCCATACTGCCATGGTTGCCATGGTTTTGACCGAGTAAGTCGAGGTAATCAATTCCAATTTTCACGAAGTGCTCTCCCCTAGTTTTTTTTCTCCGAAAATCGTCTGCTATGAAAATTGAAGGATTGTAGCTTTATATTCATTCAAACTGAACGGCCCAATCATTTTCATCATGATTATTTAAAACATCCTCATTATCTCACCTTCACATTTGCACTCGTTTCTGTTCAGTAGACAGACGTGCCACTCTTCTCTGTTTCACCTGTACCCCCCTCCCTTCCCTATCAGTGTATGTGTGTCAGCAAGTGCCCAGGGTATATCCCCACTCTTCTCTGTTTCACCTGTACCCCCCTCCCTTCCCTATCAGTGTATGTGTGTCAGCAAGTGCCCAGGGTATATCCCCACTCTTCTCTGTTTCACCTGTACCCCCCTCCCTTCCCTATCAGTGTATGTGTGTCAGCAAGTGCCCAAGGGTATATGACCCACTCTTCTCTGTTTCACCTGTACCCCCCTCCCTTCCCTATCAGTGTATGTGTGTCAGCAAGTGCCCAAGGGTATATACCCACTCTTCTCTGTTTCACCTGTACCCCCCCCCCCCTTCCCTATCAGTGTGTGTGTGTCAGCAAGTGCCCAGGGTACATCCCCACTGTCTCATCCACAAGGAATTATAGCAGCAATAATAGTATCGTTTACCTTCACGTTTCCGCATCGCTTCTGTTTCGGCGGACAGATGTGACACTCTCCCCTGCTCCATTTCCATCCCTCTCCCTCCCCATCCCCAATCATTGTGTATATGTCAGTAGTGCCCAGGGTACATCCCCACAGTCTACCTTGAGGTTTCCTCGTCGTTTCTGCTCGGCGGAGAGATGGGCCACCCTCCTCTACTCCATGTGAACTCCCCCTCCCCCCAATCATTGTGTGTATATGTCAGTAGTGCCCAGGGTACATCCCCCCAGTCTACCTTGAGGTTTCCTCATCGTTTCTGCTCGGCGGAGAGATGGGCCACCCTCCTCTGCTCCATGTGAACTCCCCCTCCCCCCCTCCCCAATCATTGTGTATATGTCAGCAGTGCCCAGGGTACATCCCCACAGTCTACCTTGAGGTTTCCTCGTCGTTTCTGCTCTGCGGAGAGATGGGCCACTCTCCTCTGCTCCATGTGAACTCCCCCCACCACCAGCTTCATCCCCTCCTTGTCGTCCTGATGAAACGACGACAACGACAGCGACGATGACAACGACAGCGGCGATGACGATGACAGAGGCGACATCTGCTGCATCTGCACATAAATTACAATCATGTACATGACATTAACCCTTTCGCCGCCAGCCAATTTTCAGCCCAAAAATACCATTAAACTTAACTGAGTAGAGGAAAAATAATTGTCAGCAATATTGTGAATTCCTCTTTGACATGTGTAACATTAGGCCTGTCCTTACCTCCCACAATGAAGATAGGGTCTTTGAATAACAGGCCCTGATTTGATGCCTTTTTGTAACATGGGTGTCAAACCATTGTGGTGCATAAATGCGACATTGGCAGTGAAAGGGTTAACCCTTTCACAGCCAGCCATATTTCAGCAAAAAATGTCCATTACATTTACCTGGGTAGAGAACAAAATCCATGTGCAGTATTGGGGATTCTTCTGTGACATACATAAAATAAGGTCTATCCTTGCTTCCCAAAACTAAGACAACAGGGTCTTTGGATAATAGGTCCCAATTTGATGCCTTGTAGTGACATAGGTGTTAAATCACTGCGGTGCTAAAATGTGACTTTGGCGGTGAAAGGGTTAACTCTCTTGCATTCGCATTTGTTACAGACAAAACTTCTTCTAGTGTTCAAATTCTTTCACACATTTTCGGGAAAAAGTCTTTTGAAGCACACAGAGCACCGTACAGTTACTATCGCATCACTGCAAGTGAGAAGCTCCATCATAGTGTGTGTATAACAAGCCAGAACTTAGTGCGTGATGAAAATGCCATCAGAGGGGGGTCTCAAAGTGAGGGGCAAGCTACGTGCGGCTTTGGGTGGCTTGAATACAGAGGCAACTTCCGGCTGGGCGATTTGGGTTGGAATAAAATCAAGAGGGTTAATAAGAAACACAGTAGTACAAGATAAAACCGTGTCATTCTCTTTGACTCTGCCTTTTCCCTTTGCTTACTGTCATCTGCTATCTTTCTATTTCACTGGTCCATTCTCCTGCCTTTTTTTTCTATCAATTCTTACAAAGATTTCTTCAGCCGAAGTCGGACATGCTGGGCCCAACTATTTCTTAGTTACTGTTAGGCGCATAACGGCAGCATGATGCATCTACGCTCATATGCCAGGAAAGTGTCTGAGCGAACGAAGAAGAAGAAGAAGAAGAGAAGAAACCGTGGGTTTTTTCTTGTTTTTTTCTCTCTTTTTTTTCTCTTTTCTTTAAGATTTCGTTTTTGCCCCAAACCATGAAGGAAATTAAAAGAAAGTTGAGTCATTCTACAGCACCATTTTGGAATAGCATATGAGTTCGTGGCAACAATTCCTCAGTTGTTAGCGCAGAAACTTTAACTTTAGACAAGCTGTGTACCATTTTTTCCCCCTAAGAAAGTCTGTTTCGTATAATAACTCCATCCCCCATCAAAAGTATCTGTGTCTCTTTCTTGAAACTCACACCATACCCCGCCCCCCCTCATCCCCATCTCCTCTATCTCTCATCTCTCTCTGTTCATCGCTCTCTCTCACAATATTCTCTTTTTCTCTGTCTCTTTCCCCTCTCTCTCCCCCCCTCCCTCCCACTCTCTCTCTCACTCCCCCTCCCTCTTTTCAGTCTCTCTCTCTTCCCTCCCCCCACTCTCTCTCTCTCTCTCTCCCCTCCCTCTCTCTCAGTCTCTCTCTCTCTCCCCCTCCCTCCCTCCCACTCTCAGTCTCTCTCTCTCTCCTCTCCCTCCCTCCCCTCTCAGTCTCTCTCTCTCACTCTCAGTCTCTCTCTCTCCCCCTCCCTCCCTCCCACTCTCAGTCTCTCTCTCTCCCCTCCCTCCCTCCCACTCTATCTCTCTCTCTCTCCCCCCCCTCTTCCTCTCCCTCAGTCTTCCTCTGCATGTCTCCCCCCCCCCCCCCCCCCCCCACTCACCACAGGGGACAGTGCCTCACTGAAGGTGGCAGTCAGGGGGGAGGAGGCGGGGGAGGGAGGGGAAGGTGTTGTCGTGGCAACAGGACTGGGTGAGGGCGCCACCTGCATTGGGCTAGGCGGCTTGGGGCTGGGCACCGGAGATAGGTTCATGTCTGTTCAAAATATAAAAACATTTTTTAACTTTACGAACAGCAACAAACCAAAGAATTTCATTTTTCTAAATCCCATGTTCCCAAAAAGGGAGAGAATTCAATGACAAAAAGTGAGGTAAACATTGAGCTTTCCCTCTACGAATTATCGTCTCTTGTGTACGAACACACGCAGTTTGCCTTTCTTTTCAGTCAAAAAAAAATAGGAAAGCTTAATGTTAAAGAATTACAAAACATACACACACACTACACAGACACCCCTCCCCCCTCCCCCGAAACACAAATACATCACACACACACAAAAGGATCAATATCATCACATCTTTATTCTTACACGTGAGTAGCACTAACCTCATGCCCTATGGTGAGACACACTGACAGACACATAGACATAGTGATCAGTCACACTGACAAACACATCGACATACTGAATAATCACTTTAACCCTTTCACCGCCAGCCATCTTTGAGCCAAAAAGTCCATTAAACTTACTTGGCTACAGAAAAGATTTCGTCTGCAATATTGTGGGATTTCTCTGTGACACATTTAGAATAGGGTCAATCCTTACTGCCCAAATTTAGGAACTCATTATCATTGAAGAACACCAGACTGTGATTTCAAGAGTTTTAATGACACGAGTGTTAAATCATTGTGGCACAAAAATGCGACATTGGTGGTGAAAGTGTTAACAAACACACTCACCCACTGACAGACACACTGACATAGTGAATAACACACTAACAAACGTACTGACATAGTGAATAACACACTAACAAACGTACTGACATAGTGAATAACACACTGACCAACACACTGACCAAAAGCGGCCGGTGCCAGTCGCAGGATGTCCTTGAGGTTGGACCCACTGGTGGACCCACAGCCCATGGCAGAACTGGCGGCGGCTAGCAGCACACTGGTGGCAAAGTCCACACTGTTCATCTGAAACATAACAAGGACAGGTGATCACATGATAAATACATCAGTGACAATACAGCAAATGTTGGTCTGTCTCTCTGAATAACTTGACTCTTGGGGCATGCTGCACAATGTAAAACAAATTAAGAAACAAGCAAATGGGCTTTTGCATGTAATGTGCATACTCCATATTTCTTACTTTCAGATTTTTTGGGGTGGACGGCAAATGTGTTTCTGTACGGAATTTGCGTGTAAATGTGCACACAACCTAATTCTGATTCCATGAATGCAAGACCAGCTCAACAGCCTTACAGCTTAATCTTTCCTGCAACTGCAGGCGCCCTGTGTCGCCCAGAGAGGGGTGCTCAAAATCAACGTTTCACGGACATTATTTCCGTAACTAAAAATGGAAACAACCTTACTTTCGCTTCAGAACGAGGCTCAGCTGCTTCCGTTTTTCCCGGTTAGCCGCCATATTGATTTTTCAGTTGTTTATTGAATTTTAAAAAGTTTTATTCGTCAGAAAGTCAAGTTCCCTATCAAACATGGCGGATTTTCGTGTTGGCGAAGCTTTCCTACTGGAAATTATTGTCGACGTTGGCTTAGATAATTCATTTCTAGGCTTTGTTAGGTCGGATACCGACAGTGAAAGAGCCATAGATTGAATGTAGTGCATCAAAAGGGGGGGAGGGGGGGTAGGGTGTGGGAAGATAATGCATTTCTAGGCTTTGTTAGGTCGGATAGACCATAGATGTCAGGGGGGGGGGGGGGGGGGTGTCAGTGTGACTCGATCATTTCTAGGCTTTGTTAGGTCGGATACCGACAGTGAAAGATCCATAGATAATGTAGATTTGGGGGGGGGGGGGTAGACCAGTGTGATCGATGAAGACGATCGATATCAGTTCGAGCCGCGATTGTGATTGCTGATTTCGACTACTAGGTTGAATTTGGAGAACATTTCGCTTTTCATAATATTCTTAATGATATTTCCGCAAGTTATTTTGTTAAAAGTGATCCTGGACATGACTTTATTAGTCAGTGGGCGAACTCAGAAGCATTCTGCACTCATTCGGACAGTGCCAAAACAGTAAGTCAACACTTTCGCTTTGTTGTTTTTGCTTCTTTCCTTTCTTCAACAACAAAGCATGCACACACAACAAAATACTTAGTATCAAAACTTTCCTCAGTCGTTTTTTTTTTAGCGTTCCAATAATCAAGTCTGCTCACAACACATGGATGAAATGACAGCATTTTTAATCAAGTGGCTGTAAGCGTTTTTCACCGCCTCAAAAAGAATGCAGTGGAAAGTACGGAAAGTCAGAAAAATGCGGTGTGCTAAAGGTTAAAGAGAAAAAATAAAGCTAATTGAATTTCACGACATGATTCATGGGTTGGACATAATGCTAAAATAGAATGGCTATCAGGGGATGACCTGCCGACATAATGCTACAACAGAATGGCTATCAGGGGAAGACCTGCCGACACAAGCTGCTTTCATTCAGTTACTTTCCATCTATAAATTCTCAGAAATCAAATCCTTTGAAGTTGAGGATACAAAGACTACTCATTTCCCTGGGTATTCTCCTTCTTCTTCATCGTCGATTCCTCAGACAGTTTCCTGTCATATGAGTGCAGATGCGTCATGCTGCCGTTATGCGCCTAAGAAATAGTTAGGCCAAGCATGTCCCTCTTCGGCTGGAGGAAATCTTTGTGAGAGTTTCTCGAACAAAGGCAGGAGAATGAACCAGTAAGGCAGAGATAGTAGATGGCACACTATAAGCTTTAAGCTTGTTGCTGCCGTCATTCTTGTTCATTTTATTTGGTGTATATGTTTTGCTTGTCAATAAAAAAAATCATTTAAACCAGATAGTAGATGTCAGTAAGCCAAGGGAAAAGAGTCAATGAGAGACAGATTAGAGAAGTTACAAGCATCTCTGATGGTATCTCCCATGATAAGGATTTTGAAGGGTTTTAACCCTTTCACCGCCAGCCTTTTTTATATAGCCAAAATGACCTAATAAACTTACATAGGTATAGAAAAGTTTGTCTCAAATGTTGGGGATTCCTTTACTACATGTTTTTAACCCTTAACTCCCAAAATCAAGAACACAAAAATCATTGGATAACAGACCCTGAATTCAAGGTTTTTAATGACATGCGTGTTAAATCATTGTGGTGCGAAAGGGTTAAAGTAAGTAACAGTTTTACTGGTCACAGTGGTGACTGGTGAACACTGTCGATTTCTAGTGTGCCACCGATGCACAGTACTCTGCAATCCTTGCCTCCCTCGTCTCATGTTATTGTCCACAAATATACCCCTCATATACAGGGCACAGGGGTTGAATTTGCAGAAAAACAAAATCGCCTTAGAGTCTATGACCGAATATCACCTTACTGATGTCCATAGTGATTTCCGAAGGCAGCTTTACGGTGGTGGTGTAAAGCTATTCCAAGCAAGCAAGAACACAAATGAATAATAACAGTCAAATTAAGAACGAACCGACCAGATAAACTGTAGAAAAAGCAAAGTGTTGACAAGATGGCTTCCAAAAGAGATGCTGCCATGTGACCGGAAGCTAAAAGGGGAGTAACCGGCTTTCGGGTAAGCGGAGTTGCTGTCCTTTGCTACTTTCGTTCTTTATATGCTTGATTGATGATGTTTATGCCATTGTTTTGAGTGTTGGTCAGTGTGGTTAGAATAGATTATCACTGATGTCCATGATTTCTGAAGGCAGCTTGATGATGTTGTTTATGCCATTGTTTTGAGTGTTGGTCAGTGTGGTTAGAATAGATTATCACTGATGTCCATGATTTCTGAAGGCAGCTTGATGATGATGTTTATGCCATTGTTTTGAGTGTTGGTCAGTGTGGTTAGAATAGATTATCACTGATGTCCATGATTTCTGAAGGCAGCTTGATGATGTTGTTTATGCCATTGTTTTGAGTGTTGGTCAGTGTGGTTAGAATAGATTATCACTGATGTCCATGACTTCTGAAGGCAGCTTGATGATGATGTTTATGCCATTGTTTTGAGTGTTGGTCAGTGTGGTTAGAATAGATTATCACTGATGTCCATGATTTCTGAAGGCAGCTTGATGATGTTTATGCCATTGTTTTGAGTGTTGGTCAGTGTGGTTAGAATAGATTATCACTGATGTCCATGATTTCTGAAGGCAGCTTGATGATGGTTTGGGTGCCATTGTTTTGAGTGTTGGTCAGTGTGGTTAGAATAGATTATCACCTTGCTGATGTCCATGATTTCTGAAGGCAGCTTGAAGGTGGTGGTGTTGGCCGAAGAAGACACATGGGGGGCGGCAGAACCGAAGGCCACGGCAGCAGTATGAGCAGTATGGGTGGCAGTGTTAGCAGTATGGCCACTGGTGGATCCCGAGGTGTGGCGGGGTGGGGTGGGCAGGAGGGAGGTGGGGAGGGTGATGAGGGGGGTCGTGGTGCTGGGGGGGAGGGAGGGAGGAGGAGGGGGTGGGGGTGCATTCCTTTTTCACGTTGAACACTGCGCCTGGGTAGGTGCCTGTAAAACAGTGCTGTCACAATCACAACTGGTCAAGATGGAAAAACAAAGTATCAAAAACAAACTGCTG
The DNA here is from genome assembly GCA_017654935.2 of Phymorhynchus buccinoides. Taxonomy (NCBI): domain Eukaryota; kingdom Metazoa; phylum Mollusca; class Gastropoda; order Neogastropoda; family Raphitomidae; genus Phymorhynchus; species Phymorhynchus buccinoides. The sequence continues at coordinate 41,444,152 of CM065702.1, read as the reverse complement.
TCACAATCACAACTGGTCAAGATGGAAAAACAAAGTATCAAAAACAAACTGCTGTCACAATCACAGCTGGTCAACATGGAAAAACAAAGTATCAAAAACCAACTGGCATGGGAATGAAAATCTTAAATATATACAACTTAAATTTAATAATGAGAGGAAAATGTCGAAACCTAGTCATATACATTGGTACCTCCCTTATAGAACCTTGAAAAATCATCTAAAATAAAGTCTTAAGTGGGAGGGAGGTGTATAAGGGAGGTAATTTTAATACTTACAAAGAAGGACACTGTCTCAGAGAAGTAGGTATTAAGTGGGAGGGAGTCTAATAAGGGAGGTCTGATAAGGGAGGGTTCCACTGTACTAACATTTGATATGGTAATGGGTGCATCTTAACTGAAGGCTCTGATGCACAGAACTCGTCATTATGGTAATGGGTGCATCTTAACTGAAGGCTCTGATGCACAGAACTCGTCATTATGGTAATGGGTGCATCTTAACTGAAGGCTCTGATGCACAGAACTCGTCATTATGGTAATGGGTGCATCTTAACTGAAGGCTCTGATGCACAGAACTCGTCATTATGGTAATGGGTGCATCTTAACTGAAGGCTCTGATGCACAGAACTCGTCATTATGGTAATGGGTGCATCTTAACTGAAGGCTCTGATGCACAGAACTCGTCATTATGGTAATGGGTGCATCTTAACTGAAGGCTCTGATGCACAGAACTCGTCATTATGGTAATGGGTGCATCTTAACTGAAGGCTCTGATGCACAGAACTCGTCATTATGGTAATGGGTGCATCTTAACTGAAGGCTCTGATGCACAGAACTCGTCATTATGGTAATGGGTGCATCTTAACTGAAGGCTCTGATGCACAGAACTCGTCATTATGGTAATGGGCGCATCTTAACTGAAGGCTCTGATGCACAGAACTCGTCATTATGGTAATGGGTGCATCTTAACTGAAGGCTCTGATGCACAGAACTCGTCATTATGGTAATGGGTGCATCTTAACTGAAGGCTCTGATGCACAGAACTCGTCATTATGGTAATGGGCGCATCTTAACTGAAGGCTCTGATGCACAGAACTCGTCATTTTGAGGATCCACTTTGCCCAACACTGCTGCCGCAGTAAGACGAATGAAATGACGTTTTGGAAACCAGCATGATCCAGCTTTCTTTTCCAGGCCCAGAACCAAGCCACTGTATCGGTACATTAGTTAGCTCACTCGGCACTGGCCAGTTGCTTCCCCTTACAACCGTTCAGGACGGGCTGTTTGACTAGGTTCGAACTCGCATCACCACAAAAAAGTTATGGAAAGTTATGGACTGATATTTTCAGATAAGATTACTAACACCATGCACTAAACGATCGTAAAATGTCAGATTCCATACCTTCGTCGTTTGTCTCCTGTTGATGAAAACATGTAACACATAGAAAGAAAAAAAATTAACATTCCTACCTTTGATGCCCTCTACAACCAAATGTGAATGTAAACTCTGCAATGATTGGTTGGTTTAAAGAGAGGCAAGGTCAAAGCAAACTGAAACTCGAACTTGAAAGCTGGTTGCACACCAAAAATCAAAACCTCTTAAACGCACAGCCGGCATATATCAAGCGCTCACGCGAGGCGCGCGCCATCATTCTCATCGCTGCTCGCGACAGAGACGGTTCAACCGTTCTTTTTTCCCTGTTGCCCGAGCCACTGCGAGGCAGAACTTCGCAGCGACTAGGCTAGCAGTCTATACCCAATCCCTGGGATCAGTAGTTTTCCCTTTAAAAACACTTATGAGCCGGATCGGGCTCATTCGTCCTAACGATTGTGCGAGCCATGAGCCGGCTCCGGCTCGTTCATCCCGAGTGAGTTAAAGCTCGTGTGTTTGATTGGACAGAATTTTTGAAAACACAGAACTAGTCTTTGTTTTTCTCAAAATTAAGTGCAGTGATGCACCCTGGGTAGAAAAGTAATAGGACTAATTGTCCTGCACAAGAAACATCCAAAGGACAACGTCCTGGATCTTGAAGTTAAAGCCTGCCACAGTAGGGATGAACAGACTGGAGATCTGTTCAGACACGTACCTTGTGTCAGCAGCTGTGCCAGATAGGTGCTCTGCATGGACGGGGAGGGGGAGGGGGAGGGGGAGGGGGCTTAGCCACAGGGGATGACGATGGTGATGGACGTGAGGGTGGGGATGGTGCTGGGGCAATGCTGCGAGGCTTCCTGGGCGTGGTCACTGGCTTACCCTGAACACACAGACATCGGGAATTATTGCACAGAAGACAGCCTCATTCTGAGCATTCAAACACACAGACATCGGGAATTATTGCACAGAAGAAGGTAAAGGTAAAGATGTGAGCATTCAAACCCCCATGCATTCATCTCGAAGATTTAATTCAATCACACAAACATATTTTTGGTGAGTTATTGTTTTTGCCTTTCTTACCAAACATGGTGAAAGAAGACTGTATTTTAATCACACAAACATGAACATTTTCAGCTAATAACCTTTTGGTGAATACTAACCCTAGCCCTAAAAACTAACCCTACCCCCACACTATGTACTGCAGTACACCGCGATTTTATCACAGTTGTGGTTCGTTGCGTTTTTTGCCAGTCTTATAGGGTGGGGCACAGAAGGGTTCAGGTTTAGCACAGAAGACAGCCTCATTCAATCACACAAACATGGTGAATATTGCACAGGACAAGCCTATTCAATCACACAAACATGGGTTAGTATTCCAAAAAGGTTAATTAGCTAAAACATGTTCCTAAAATACAGCTTTATGTATGGTAAGAAAGGCAAATACACGGTTAAAAAGAAGACGGCCTAGAATTAAAGACGAGATTCAGGTAGGGGGGCATCATCAATCACACAAACATGGTGCACAGAAGACACATCAATCACACAAACATTTTATTGCACAGAAGACCCTCATTCTGAGCATTCAAACACACAGACATGGGGAATTATTGCACAGAAGATAGCCTCATTCTGAGCATTCAATCACACAAACATGGTGAATTATTGCACAGAAGACAGCCTCATTCAATCACACAAACATGGTGAATTATTGCACAGAAGACAGCCTCATTCAAACATGGTTAATTATTGCACAGAAGACAGCCTCATTCAATCACACAAACATGGTGAATTATTGCACAGAAGACGGCCTCATTCAATCACACAAACATGGTGAATTATTGCACAGAAGACAGCCTCATTCTGAGCACTCAATCACACAAACATGGTGAATTATTGCACAGAAGACGGCCTCATTCAATCACACAAACATGGTGAATTATTGCACAGAAGACGGCCTCATTCAATCAATCACAAACATGGTGAATTATTGCACAGAAGACAGCCTCATTCAATCACACAAACATGGTGAATTATTGCACAGAAGACGGCCTCATTCAATCACACAAACATGGTGAATTATTGCACAGAAGACAGCCTCATTCAATCACACAAACATGGTGAATTATTGCACAGAAGACGGCCTCATTCAATCACACAAACATGGTTAATTATTGCACAGAAGACAGCCTCATTCAATCACACAAACATGGTGAATTATTGCACAGAAGACAGCCTCATTCTGAGCACTCAATCACACAAAGTGTGGAAGAAATGAATAGAAAAAAGGCACATATTGTTGGCTTACCTTGAACTGAAGTAAATAAAAACCAAAATGTCAGCAGAAATAGCTTTGCCTTGGCTTAAGGCTGTGTCAGACCAATTGACATAGGCTAGAACACCAATGCTACATCAAAATGTTGTTATGCTCTGCATAGTTATAGGGATTGTCTTTAGCCATGACAAGCTCCTAGCATAACAACATCAGTCTCCAAAATCCCACGAAGATGGAGTGTGGCTGCCCACGTGGCGAGTTAATAAAAAAAACTGTCACACACGTAATGTTCTCATCCGTAGCTGATGCACTTGTACCATAGTGTTCAAGTGCTTCCGCTGTTGGGATGATCCCTGGAGTCTTTTAGCCAGGGTAAGCCAACAACAACAGCAGCAGAAATAGCTAAAATAAATGTACAAGAATGAACTTCACAAACCTCTTCATATGTCAAAACCAGACAGAAAAACATGTATTGATGTAAACCATCCATTTTGTCCAGGCCAGTTTTTTTATAAGCTTCACTTTCTATTTTGCAAGTGCCGATAATAGATATATATATGTGATTTCAATTTCTGTTGTAACTTGCACCAAACCTCTCTTCCAGACCTGTTTACCCCTATTTTGCAAAATTGTAATTTATGAGAATTTTTTAAAAGTAATTTTGAGAAAAAAAAATGTAATCCAACGCGAGGCCGATTCTTTTTCTTCACAAAACCCGATAAACAAAAAACTATTTGTAATTACACAATTATATACAAGCAATAGTGCACTGGGAGACCTTCAAACAAAATTTTTAAGCCATGTATTTGCCTTTTCTTTGGTGTCTTTCCATCAGATTTTGGATCATTTGACCTAGAACTCTCACCTCACGGTCGCTTTGACGCCATCTTGAAACAGAATGAAAAGAAATTGATGCGCGATGTATGCTGGGAGCCGGAATGACTTTTCACCACATTGTTTCCAAAGCATCGCTTACCGATGCAACTGTAGTGGTGGGGGGTTTGGGGGGATTTTTTTTTCTCGTTTTTTTTTTCATCGCCGCAGTTATCGTAATTTGACTTTTGTTTTGCAAACATTATGGCAAAATCGTAAAGGTAAACAGGATTGCTCTTGCAAATGTCACAACATTTACAGGTCTACAACATATTCTTCAAATCACTGATAAACTTTCTACAGCCCCTAGCTATAAAGAAATGCCTCCATTCACTGAATACATCCTGAAAGGGGCTTTATACTACGTCTTGGCAATAGTTTTCAGACTGACTTGACCATGCCACCTAGTGACTAGTCAGGGGCAGAGAATTTTCCGTGGTTATACTACTAGTTCCTGACAGGCAAGGGCGATAATCTTAAGTAGGTGGCGTTCGCATCTCAGGGCATGAGACAGGGGCAGGGGATTTTCAGTATAAAGCCTCATTTAAATCGCATCAACTTAACATCAGCCATATTTTAAAGTTTGAGAAAAACTAAAAAACCATAACTTACTTTGGTAAAGACAACACATTTGTCTAAAGCCGTTATACTGCTATGCCTGGCAACACATTTGCGCAGAAATAGAAATGCAAATCATCGTAGCAACGGACACAGAAATAGAGTACTGAATGGTAATGTACTAACCTGTGGCACCACAAACACGTCTTTCTTCGCGGTCGTCTGTCCTGACACATTCAAAGCCGCCCCACGCCCTCCATGATGCGATTGTGACGAACCCTTCTGATTGGTTCGTCCACCGCTCCGACCCTTCGCCCCTTTGGGGGTCACGGCCGCAGGGGCGGAAGGGGAGGCCACTCCCGAGGCACCAGAAACGGGGAGATAATTCAAATTGGCAGCAGGAGCAGAGGTGGGAGAGAGGGTGAGACCCAGAGCGGAAAGGTTCACGGTTTGGATGGAGTGGGCAGGAGAGGCCAGGTTTTGGGTGGGGGTGGGGGTCGGCTGAGGGGAGGGAGAAGGGCGACCTCCAGTCTGCTGTGGCGACCTTGAAGGCTGACCCAAGGTCAAAGGTGACGACCCCTGAACCCCTCCACTGTTACTACCGACCAACCCCCGTTTTTCAGCCAAAGACTGAGTCCGCGAATTAAACGTTTGTTGCTGAGAACCTAACTGCTGGCCGGCATTCAAATTCTGCTGCTGAGAGCCCAAAGTTTGCCGAGCGTTTACAGTCTGTTGGGTGCCCAAAGTCTGCTGTTGGGTGCCTAAATTCTGTTGCCGGGTGCCCCGAGTCTGCTGTTGGGTGCCCACATTTTGTTGCCGGGTGCCCAAATTCTGTTGTTGGGTGCCCAAATTTTGTTGCCGGGTGCCCATATTTTGCCTGGAGCTCAAAGTCAAATTCTGCTGTCGAGCCCCCAATGTCAAAGTCTGCTGTTGCTGCTGCGAGTTCATATTTTGTCGCAAGATCAGATTTTGTTGTGAGGCCAAAGCCTGTGCCAGGTCCAAGGTTTGAGGGTCGTTTATTGCTTGCTGCAAGTTGAGTGAGGAGTGGGAGGGAGAGGGAGGGGGAGGGGAGGGGACCACATTTTGTTGTCGATGCTGTTGATGCTGATGCTGATGATGGTGACTTAGCGTTGCCGTGGCATCGCTTCCCAGAATCTGTTGCAAGTCCAGCGTTTGCGGAGAAACGTTTCCCACCAAGGCCGAACTATTACCACCGCCAAATGCATGCTGGGAGTTGGTTGCCAGCGGCGACTGTTGCTGTGCGGACTGAGCGTTTCCGGGTTTAATCCCCAGCTCAGCGTTGAGCAGAGCCGTCAAAAAACTCCCGTGAGTCAGTTTGGCAGAATGCGCTGTTTCGTCGACTAGCATTTGAGAGTCGGACGCAAAAAGCGACTGGTTTAATACTGAAGGTTGGTTGCCTAGAGCGTTGGCGCTGTTGGTGTTACTGCTGTTGTTAGCGCTGCTGTTGCTGCTGCTGAGCGCAGCGAGGGCCGTGAGCATGTTCATGCCCGCCATGTTGTTGGAGCTGCCACCCCCGCCGCTGAAAATGGAAGTGTCCAGAAATCCTGGGCTGTTTGTGTTCTGTGGGGGAAAACAACACAACGTGGTTGGATTGGATGAGGAAAAGAATGGCTCTCCTTTAGAGTCAAACGACATGGACAATGGTCACAATGCACATTGCTGTGTTTCATTATTTCCCCATGGCAACACAGTGATATGTTAGTAATGATGTTACTAGGGCATGACTGCATTGCCATGGGGAAAGAGTGAAAAATAACAGTGTGTGTTTCAACCATAAGTTGTTGGGTTGTTTCTTTGCAATGATACTGATAGAATTAAAATTTAAAAAATCTAAGAATTCTTACTTCTTTCAATAACTAGACACCTAGCATCCTAATACATAAACTACAAAAAGGAACAGAACCCCCACCAGTCATTCCGTACACCCATAGGCGCGAAAATCGCAAGCAGTCAGTTGAAAGTCACCCACAGTTTTATTCTATCGCCTGGTGAAGCGAACAAATATTTTTGTTGCCGTTGAAAATAGTCTGAAAGTGGGCGGAGCGAAAACATCACGCTGTATTTTCAGCCAGCATGGCTTCCCGAAGCGTGGAGAAACTTGTGGTGCTGGTGGAAAACGTTGCTTGCAGTTCCGTAAGTGCGATCGGGTTTTTTAGCGCGATGTTTGAAAAGCGCCATCAGAAATCACCTGCTTACCATACCACTACATCAGAATTGATATTACTATTTTTTCACTCACTGATAAACTTCAACAACAACAAAAATGTATCCATATACATAGATATTACGAATCTACTATGATTCACAATTAATACAGCTATTCTTCTTTTTCATCCGCATCACTTAGATCATATGGCCATAATGGGTGAGGTACATACCGTATTTTGGGGACTATAAGGCGCGCCTCATTAACAGGAGAATGGACCAATAAGGCAGAACAAAACAGTAGATAGCAAGAAAAGGAAAAGGCAGAGTCAAAGAGAGTGATAGATCAGAGGAAGTTGTTAGCACAGAACTTCCAGAAGGTGGGGGAACTATTTGTACTGGGAGATGCACCGGTATCCCCAAGGGGGTATGAATGGGAGCAGGGCGTCAAAGTGTACAAGAAAAGACAACTGCACATGCCTGGAAGAGTGGCGGGACTGGGTGAGGTGGGGGTCACTGGGGGTCACAGTGTACAAGAAAAGACAACTGCACATGCCTGGAAGAGTGGCGGGGACTGGGTGAGGTGGGGGTCACTGGGGGTCACAGTGTACAAGAAAAGACAACTGCACATGCCTGGAAGAGTGGCGGGACTGGGTGAGGTGGGGGTCACTGGGGGTCACAGTGTACAAGAAAAGACAACTGCACATGCCTGGAAGAGTGGCGGGGACTGGGTGAGGTGGGGGTCACTGGGGGTCACAGTGTACAAGAAAAGACAACTGCACATGCCTGGAAGAGTGGCGGGGACTGGGTGAGGTGGGGGTCATTGGGGGTCACAGTGTACAAGAAAAGACAACTGCACATGCCTGGAAGAGTGGCGGGGACTGGGTGAGGTGGGGGTCACTGGGGGTCAGTGTACAAGAAAAGACAACTGCACATGCCTGGAAGAGTGGCGGGGACTGGGTGAGGTCGATGGTGGGGGCCATTTCGGGCACAGCGGACGGACCAGGCACTGATGTCGCGGTGAAAGGGGTGCATGACGTGGAGGGTTTGGACACTGTCAGCCATTCTGCACACAGTACGTACACACCATACCATACTTTTTTCATGTGTCATCATCATCACCATTACTGTCATTGCCATGCTCTTCATCCAACCCTGCATGTCATCATCATCATCATCATCACCACCACCATCATCATCATCATCAACAATATCAACGTCATCGTCACTGTCATGATCATCTCACCTTGCATATCATCATCATCACACCATCATCATCACCATCATCACCACCATCATCATCACCACCACCATCATCATCATCATCACCACCATCATCATCATCATCATCATCATCATCACCACCACCATCATCATCATCATCATCACACCATCATCAACATCACTGTCATCGTCACTGTCATGATCATCTCACCTTGCATATCATCATCATCAACATCATCATCAACATCATCATCATCATCATTACCCGGCCAGACACACAGAGTCTGGGATGGGTATTGTTTGAGGGTCTGTGAGTCTGTCTCTGTGTGTGATTCTATGTGTTTGTCTGTCTGCCATTTTGTTCAAAAACTACTGGAAGGATTTTGATAACATCTGGCAGAGATATAAACACCTTCCTGAGGAATGCTTCTGATATTCACGACCTTGCTAATTGTTATTCATTTTTTATGGATTTGTTTTTGTAAATTCAGATAAATCTGATTTTCTGAAAAACTACATGGTGGATTTTAATTAAATTTAGAGGGCTAGACACCCTGTTTGCCTGAATCTCCATTGTCATGACCCTGCTGATTGTTGTCGACTTTTAATGATTTTTGTACATTTACCCCTGCGCCATAGGGAAACCCTTCTTTAGCCAGTGTTGTCACCTTGCTGAGTCACTGTGTGGGCCAGACACTGACTGGACGGTGAGACAGAGAAAGATGGAGTGGTGTAAGCCAGACACTGACTGGACAGAGACAGGGAAAGATGGAGTGGTGTAAGCTCAGGGGAAAGGAGAAGCGGGGGAGGGGGGAAAGGAGCTACTCGGGCAGGTTTTGAGGTTCGAACATGCGTCGGTCAGTGTGTTTGTTAGGTGTCAGTCTGGCTGGGGCTTCACTGTCACAGTGCATTTCTAGTTAAGTTATCATCATCATCACCACCATCATCATCATCGTCATCATCATCATCGTCGTCATCATCATCATCACCATCATCACTCACCCTGCATGTCGATGTCCATGAAATCCTCCAGGTTGGGCTGTAGCTGAATCAGACCAGGCTGAATCAGGTCCGCGCAGGAAAACTGACCTAGGAACCACAAATATAATAAACACTATCAACACCATACCTCAACACCTTGCACAATATTACTCATAGTTATATATTGCATTGTGATTTACAAACACTGTATACACAGAAGCAAACACACACACTGATAGTTATGTATTACATTGTAATTTACAAACATTGCATACACAGAAGCAAACACATACACACACACACATACTCTCCCATACACACACACACACACACTCTCACTCACACACACACACACTCGCTGAATTCCCTAGGGTTGGGGAAGGCAAATGGTTGGTTTTGTGAAGAGAAGAGGTTGTCAGTAAAGTCCATGTGCATCTCTCGCTCTCTCCCTCTCCCTCTAAATTTCTCATAGTTAGTAACTCACTGAATTCCTTAGGGTTGGGGAAGGCAAAGGGCTGGTTGAGCGAGGAGAAGAGGTTGTCAGTGAAGTCCATGTGCATCTCTCGCTCTCTCCCTCTGTCTCTAAATTTCTCATAGTTAGTAACTCACTGAATTCCCAAGGGTTGGGGAAGGCAAAGGACTGGTTGAGCGAGGAGAACAGGTTGTCAGTGAAGTCCATGTCCTATACAGCTCCCCCCCCCCCCTCTCCCTCTTTCTCTCATTAACTCCAGGGCTCCCAGGGACCCCCATTTTGAAGCACTAAAATTCTCAAGGACCCTCTAAAAGAATGCGCAGGGGGTCCCAGGGATGCACTAGAAACATTCTTTTCAGCATTAGCAATGCCACTGGGACCCTCTATCCCGCCTCTAGGACCCTCTATACTGTAGGTGAAGGAGTCCCTGGGACCCCTTGTTTTGCGGAGCGATTGGGAGCCCTGAACTCACTGAATTCCCTAGGGTTGGGGAAGGCGAAGGGCTGGTTGAGCGAGGAGAAGAGGTTGTCAGTGAAGTCCATGTCCATGAGTTCTGCGTTGAGCATGGTGAGGTCTGTGGAGGACTGCTGAACTGCGTGAGGCATCACGTTCACCTCTGCCACTTTATCCAACAGCTCACGCTCTGTCAGGTGCTGTGGACAATCAATACATTGTATTATATGACAGTAATGAGGAATGATGCGTGGTGAGGTCAGGAGGACTGGGGCATCACGTTCACCTCTGCCACTTTATCCAACAGCTCACGCTCCGTCAGGTGCTGTGGACAATCAATACATTGTATTATATGACAGTAATGAGGAATGATGCGTGGTGAGGTCAGGAGGACTGGGGCATCACGTTCACCTCTGCCACTTTATCCAACAGCTCACGCTCCGTCAGGTGCTGTGGACAATCAATACATTGTATTATATGACAGTAATGAGGAATGATGCGTGGTGAGGTCAGGAGGACTGGGGCATCACGTTCACCTCTGCCACTTTGTCCAACAGCTCACGCTCCGTCAGGTGCTGGGGACAATCAATCAGACTGAGATCCCTGAGCCTTATTATGCAACTAATAATATAATAAGAAAATATAAGAAACTCTGAATTTTGTGTAAAGTTCTAGGGGTGCGCATTATAGCAAGATGCGCCTCATAGTCCGAAAAGTATGGTATGTATATTGTTGATGGTGCTGACAGATACACACCTCTCTTCCTGCAGAGAAGAGTGAGGCGTCTGGCACACTGAGCAGGATAGTGCTGACAGATACATACCTCTCTTCCTGCAGAGAAGAGTGAGGCGTCTGGCACACTGAGCAGGATAGTGCTGACAGATACATACCTCTCTTCCTGGAGAGAAGAGTGAGGCCTCTGGCACACTGAGCAGGATAGTGCTGACAGATACATACCTCTCTTCCTGCAGAGAAGAGTGAGGCGTCTGGCACACTGAGCAGGATAGTGCTGACAGATACATACCTCTCTTCCTGCAGAGAAGAGTGAGGCCTCTGGCACACTGAGCAGGATGCGGTCTCTGTAGTACTTCCTCCATCGTTTGTACTCCTTGGCCAGTGTGTCCAACCGGCGCTTCCAGTACTTCCCTTCCAGAACCACAGCCTGCGCAAGATAACAACACAACTTGTGCATAGGAATCATAGAAGAAACTTCTAAAGGGAACATCACCGAAGAAAAGTCAACAATCACGCTACACACAGAGATGAAGAAAAGTCAACAATCACGCTATACACACAGAGATGAAGAAAAGTCAACAATCACGCTACACACAGAGATGAAGAAAAGTCAACAATCACGCTATACACAGAGATGAAGAAAAGTCAACAATCACGCTATACACAGAGATGAAGAAAAGTCAACAATCACGCTATCACAGAGATGAAGAAAAGTCAACAATCACGCTACACACAGAGATGAAGAAAAGTCAACAATCACGCTACACACAGAGATGAAGAAAAGTCAACAATCACGCTACACACAGAGATGAAGAAAAGTCAACAATCACGCTATACACAGAGATGAAGAAAAGTCAACAATCACGCTATACACAGAGATGAAGAAAAGTCAACAATCACGCTACACACACAGAGATGAAGAAAAGTCAACAATCACGCTACACACAGAGATGAAGAAAAGTCAACAATCACGCTACACACACAGAGATGAAGAAAAGTCAACAATCACGCTACACACACAGAGATGAAGAAAAGTCAACAATCACGCTACACACAGAGATGAAGAAAAGTCAACAATCACGCTACACACAGAGATGAAGAAAAGTCAACAATCACGCTACACACAGAGATGAAGAAAAGTCAACAATCACGCTACACACAGAGATGAAGAAAAGTCAACAATCACGCTATACACAGAGATGAAGAAAAGTCAACAATCACGCTACACACAGAGATGAAGAAAAGTCAACAATCACGCTATACACACAGAGATGAAGAAAAGTCAACAATCACGCTACACACAGAGATGAAGAAAAGTCAACAATCACGCTACACACAGAGATGAAGAAAAGTCAACAATCACGCTATACACACAGAGATGAAGAAAAGTCAACAATCACGCTATATACACAGAGATGAAGAAAAGTCAACAATCACGCTATACACAGAGATGAAGAAAAGTCAACAATCACGCTATACACAGAGATGAAGAAAAGTCAACAATCACGCTATACACACAGAGATGAAGAAAAGTCAACAATCACGCTATACACAGAGATGAAGAAAAGTCAACAATCACGCTATACACACAGAGATGAAGAAAAGTCAACAATCACGCTATACACAGAGATGAAGAAAAGTCAACAATCACGCTATACACACAGAGATGAAGAAAAGTCAACAATCACGCTATACACACAGAGATGAAGAAAAGTCAACAATCACGCTATACACACAGAGATGAAGAAAAGTCAACAATCACGCTATACACAGAGATGAAGAAAAGTCAACAATCACGCTATACACAGAGATGAAGAAAAGTCAACAATCACGCTATATACAGAGATGAAGAAAAGTCAACAATCACGCTATACACACAGAGATGAAGAAAAGTCAACAATCACGCTATATACAGAGATGAAGAAAAGTCAACAATCACGCTATACACACAGAGATGAAGAAAAGTCAACAATCACGCTATACACACAGAGATGAGAGTCTGAAAAAATCAACAAGGCGGAAAAATAAGGTGGGGGTCCGGAGGCCGCCGAAGGCCCCTGGTGGGGTCCAAGGGCATATCCCCTTGTGGGGTCAGGGGGCAAAGCTGAAGAAATTTTGCTTTTAATCAATACAAAATCATCACTCAGAACAGAAAAGTATCAAAATATAAGTAGCCTTGACTTATACAAAAATTTATATTTCTTACCTTATCTTACGTCCATCAGGAAACCACACGGACCATCATCATGAACGGGGCCTTTGGAACTGGGTATCATCACTTTAGCGCTAACTTTGACCTCCATCCACTTCCAACTCCATTTATTTTTCACTGAAGAGTCGATTTTCTTCGCTAACACTTTTTCACTTTCTTTCAGCTGACGAAACATTGTGATTTTCGTTCGTGAAACTGACCTGAAAAATTTATCAAACAGCATCGTTCTTTCTCAAACATCAACTTCCGCTTTTATGGTCTCGGCTAACCATAGAGTGGTAACAAAGAGAGCAGTCTTGGTCGGCCCAATGAGAAACCGGAAACATCCATTTGAGAACAGACTGATCGAGAACGAAACATCGATCGTTCGTCCAGTCATCCTGCCGATCATCAAAAAACCTAGCCCCCCCCCAATTTATTTCAACGGATTTTCACTGATTTCAAAAATGACCCCTGGGGCCATCCAAAAGGCGGAAATCTGCCATTCAGCGGATAAATCTTATCTCCGATATTACCAGCTGTACGGCACATTTTCTGTTCCAGTGACCTTGACCTTTGACCGTTTTTTAACTTGGCCTAGATATCCTAACCACTTATGCACAAGCAAAATTTGATACAGACAGCCCTACCAGCTTCGCCTAGCAGCTGCTAAGCAGCTAAAACAAAACAACAAGTGTCACTGAATGGCAAAGTCATAACAAGTGTCACTGAATGGCAAAGTCATAACAAGTGTCACTGAATGACAGTCATAAAAAGTGTCACTGAATGGCAAAGTCATAACAAGTGTCACTGAATGCTGTGTCACTGAATGGCAAAGTCATAACAAGTGTCACTGAATGGCAAAGTCATAACAAGTGTCACTGAATGACAGTCATAAAAAGTGTCACTGAATGGCAAAGTCATAACAAGTGTCACTGAATGCCAGTAATAACAAGTGTCACTGAATGGCAAAGTCATAACAAGTGTCACTGAATGGCAAAGTCATAACAAGTGTCACTGAATGGCAAAGTCATAACAAGTGTCACTGAATGGCAAAGTCATAGTGTCACTGAATGGCAAAGTCATAACAAGTGTCACTGAATGGCAAAGTCATAGCAAGTGTCACTGAATGGCAAAGTCATAACAAGTGTCACTGAATGGCAAAGTCATAACAAGTGTCACTGAATGGCAAAGTCATAACAAGTGTCACTGAATGGCAAAGTCATAGCAAGTGTCACTGAATGGCAAAGTCATAACAAGTGTCACTGAATGGCAAAGTCATAACAAGTGCCACTGAATGGCAAAGTCATAACAAGTGCCACTGAATGGCAAAGTCATAACAAGTGCCACTGAATGGCAAAGTCATAACAAGTGTCACTGAATGGCAAAGTCATAACAAGTGCCACTGAATGGCAAAGTCATAACAAGTGTCACTGAATGGCAAAGTCATAGCAGGTGTCACTGAATGGCAAAGTCATAACAAGTGCCACTGAATGGCAAAGTCATAACAAGTGTCACTGAATGGCAAAGTCATAGCAGGTGTCACTGAATGGCAAAGTCATAACAAGTGCCACTGAATGGCAAAGTCATAACAAGTGTCACTGAATGGCAAAGTCATAACAAGTGTCAATGAACGGCAAAGTAATAACAAGTGTCATTGAATGGCAGAGGGCAGAGTGCTTGTTGCCATAGTACTTGTTGCCATAGTGCTTGTTGCCGTACTTTGAGTTTGGAACAAGCACCATGCCAGTTATGCAAACGGATGTAGGTAGTTCCTGACAAATTTTAACTTTTGAAAAGTGTTGTTGTTGTTCTTATTGTTGTTGAAACTACACCCTTATAAAGCCTGCATCAAAATAATCAATGACGCAAAATGTCGAGGCTGTATCTAAAACACTTTCCCACTTACAGAAGCTCAAAGTTTTGGATGACTTTGTCACAATGGTGCCTTATGTGAGAACAGTTAGAACAACACACAGGGAAGAAGAGAGAGGAAAGACAAGACAAGTGCTATGGCAGATGTTAATGATGGAGGGCGGGGGGGTCAGGGGGGGGGGGGGGGTCACCTCTGGCTTGCTGTGGATGTAGTCGGAGAGCGGCGTGGCGAACTGGCACACTACCGGCCGGAACTGGAAAATGTCTGCACACCAGACACAAACGAATACATACACAACTGATTTCTTTCAAATAAATATATTAAATAAAAACAAAATATAAAAAAATCTCCATTATATCAAACCAATAGCACCTGACACAACATGATCCGTTTAGAATGTAACAATGTTGAGAATGCATGAATTACTATGATGGAAGGGGCAGTGGGTGGATGCCTCGTGCCTCCATACGGAAAGCAGGACGACCCCGCCCCCTCCACCAGTCTCTCCCCGTGGGGATACTAGGGGGTCTTTTGTAAAAATAGTTCCCCACCTTCTGGAAGTTCTGTGCTTGAAACTTCCCCTAATCTGCCACTCTCTGTGACTCTGCCTTTCCCTTTGCATTCTGTCATCTACTATCTTTCTGATTTATTGGCCCATTCTCCTCCTTTTTTCGAAAAAATCTTCCAAATAATTTTTCTCCTTTGAGCTCCTCCGAAATTGGAATGTGTCGGCTGAAGACCAGTGAAAACTGAAAACCGGACACATACGTACCTTACCCATTATGGCCATATTGCCTGGGAACGCAGAAGAAAAAGTATGGAGTGCATAAATCAACAGCAAAATATTGCAATTGTGCTAACTGAACCATTGTTAATATTGCAAACCATCACAGGATCCATTTCAGGTTGCTTATAAATATGGTAATAAGCTCACCACAGACAGCTACGCAAACAAGACAATGCATGAACACACACACAAAACAACAACTCCTCCATCTTGACTCAAATTCATTTTACAAAGTGGCTTCCAATTTTCCTACACATTTACTACATTTAATTCCCCCAAGACGGATAGTGCCCATGTGGCGCGGTATTCGAAAACGGTCACACACGTGATGTTCTCATCCGTAGCTGATGCACCTGTACCATAGTGTTCAAGTACTTCCGCTGTTGGGATGATCCCTGGAGTCTTTTAGCCAGGGCAAGCAAACAACAACTATATTTAATCATAAATTTTATGACAATGAAAGATTGAGAGACAGACAGAAGAATTACACTGCATGTGAAACTCCCTCCAGACGATGTTGAGACAGAGACAGACAGACAGACAGACAGACAGACGAACACATACACGCATGTGCCATTCCCTCCAGATGATGTTGAGACAGACAGACAGACAGACACAGGCAGATGAACACATACACTGCATGTGAAATTCCCTCCAGACGATGTTGAGACAGAGACAGACAGACAGACAGACAGACGAACACATACACAGTATGTGCCATTCCCTCCAGACAATGTTGAGACAGAGACAAAAAGACATACAGACAGACAGACAGACAGACAACACATACACTGCAAGTGCCATTCCCTCCAGACAATGTTGAGACAGACAAAAAGACAGACAGACAGACAGACAGACAGAGACACAGACATACATACAGTATGTGCCATTCCCTCCAGACAATGTTGAGACAGAGACAAAAAGACATACAGACAGACAGACAGACAGACAACACATACACTGCAAGTGCCATTCCCTCCAGACAATGTTGAGACAGACAAAAAGACAGACAGACAGACAGACAGACAGAGACAGACAACACATACACTGCATGTGCCATTCCCTCCAGACAATGTTGAGACAGAGACAAAAAGACAGACAGACAGACAGACAGACAACACATACACTGCATGTGCCATTCCCTCCAGACAATGTTGAGACAGACAAAAAGACAGACAGACAGACAGACAGACAGAGACAGACAACACATACACTGCATGTGCCATTCCCTCCAGACGATGTTGAGACAGAGACAGACAGACAGACAGACAGACAGACAACACATACACTGCATGTGCCATTCCCTCCAGATGATGTTGTTGAGGCGGACCTTGTCCTTGGTGGTCAGGTGCATTCCACGAAAAGGCTTCCATTTGGGGGAGGTGATCTTCCCACTGAAACACACACAATATCCAATATCCAATGAATAAATAATATGCAAATAAGCATGCACACATGTACTCTTACAAAAAATACCTACATCCATGCAAGTGCAAGCACACATACACAGCAACAAACACACACACATACATTTTAAAACACACACACACATGTACATTTTAAAACACACACACACACACACACACACACACACACACACACACACACACACACACACACACACATAGCATTCAAACAATAGACAGAAAAAATACAATAGGAAAAAATGTGGTGTCATATATTTATTTGGCAAATATTTCGGATCACTGTCCTTTGACGATGCCTGTCTATCTGATGAAGAAAACACAAAACAAGCCTTTTTTTGTTGAATAAGTGGACATTTTCGGCTTTATTAGTAAAAAATATTACTTGTTTTTAAAAGCAAAGCCTTTGTCAACCATTGGCCAAGTGAAGAAAGAGAATGGTAACTTTGTGTAGGAAAGATGCAATCGATGATGCAAATAAACAACAGTGAGTTACATAAACACACTGAGTTAATCACTTTAGAAATAAGCAACCATATCTTCATGTTCATGATGAAGCAACACACAGTAAAACAAACAACAAAACATTGAATAGAAATCCCAGAGAAAGGGAGAATGGGGGGGTGGAGGTGGGGGTGGAAAGGAGAGAGAGGAAGAAAAAGACAAAGAGAAAAAGAAAGAAAGTCAGAGAGACAGGCAGAAGCTGAAACAGAGACACATGATGATGTCATTCACAGAAACAGAGAGACAGAAGCTGAAACAGAGACAGACGATGATGTCATTCACAGGAACAGAGACAGAAGCTGAAACAGAGACAGACACATGTGATGTCATTCACAGGAACAGAGACAGAAGCTGAAACAGAGACAGAGACACACAATGATGTCATTCACAGGAACAGAGAGACAGAAGCTGAAACAGAGACAGAGACACATGATGATGTCATTCACAGGAACAGAGACAGAAGCTGAAACAGAGACAGAGACACATGATGATGTCATTCACAGGAACAGAGACAGAAGCTGAAACAGAGACAGAGACACACAATGATGTCATTCACAGGAACAGAGAGACAGATGCTGAAACAGAGACAGAGACACACAATGATGTCATTCATAGGAACAGAGACAGAAGGTGAAACAGAGACAGAGACACACGATGATGTCATTCACAGGAACAGAGACAGAAGCTGAAACAGAGACAGAGACACACAATGTCATTCACAGGAACAGAGAGACAGAAGCTGAAACAGAGACAGAGACACACAATGATGTCATTCACAGGAACAGAGAGACAGAAGCTGAAACAGAGACAGAGACACACGATGATGTCATTCATAGGAACAGAGAGACAGAAGCTGAAACAGAGACAGAGACACACATGATGTCATTCACAGGAACAGAGAGACAGAAGCTGAAACAGAGACAGAGACACACAATGATGTCATTCACAGGAACAGAGAGACAGAAGCTGAAACAGAGACAGAGACACACAATGATGTCATTCACAGGAACAGAGAGACAGAAGCTGAAACAGAGACAGAGACACACGATGATGTCATTCACAGGAACAGAGAGACAGAAGCTGAAACAGAGACAGAGACACACGATGATGTCATTCATAGGAACAGAGAGACAGAAGCTGAAACAGAGACAGAGACACACAATGATGTCATTCACAGGAACAGAGAGACAGAAGCTGAAACAGAGACAGAGACACACAATGATGTCATTCATAGGAACAGAGACAGAAGCTGAAACAGAGACAGAGACACACGATGATGTCATTCACAGGAACAGAGAGACAGAAGCTGAAACAGAGACAGAGACACACAATGATGTCATTCACAGGAACAGAGAGACAGAAGCTGAAACAGAGACAGAGACACACAATGATGTCATTCATAGGAACAGAGACAGAAGCTGAAACAGAGACAGAGACACACGATGATGTCATTCACAGGAACAGAGACAGAAGCTGAAACAGAGACAGAGACACACGATGATGTCATTCACAGGAACAGAGACAGAAGCTGAAACAGAGACAGAGACACACAATGATGTCATTCACAGGAACAGAGACAGAAGCTGAAACAGAGACAGAGACACACGATGATGTCATTCACAGGAACAGAGAGACAGATGCTGAAACAGAGACAGAGACACACGATGATGTCATTCACAGGAAGTGAGGAACAGACAAACAGAAGCTGGGGAAGATTATTTTAGAAGAAAAGGGTTATTTTCCCATCTTCTTGAGAAAATTACTGTCACGCTATTTGGAAGGAGGCCAATATTGCCAAACCTAGCGCCATAAGGCAATAAAGTGCAGTCAATGTCATGTGCACTGTCTGTATGTCTCTCTCTGTGTCTCGCTTCTCTCTCTCTCACTCTCTTCCCCCCCCCCTCTCTCTCTCTCTCATGTGTGTGTATGTGTGTGTGTGTGTGTGCGTGTGCGTGTGCGTGTGCGTGTGCGTGCGTGTGTGTGTGTGTGTTCTTCAGTTTAACGTCCTTCCACTAAAAAGTGATTCAGACAAAATTATATTGTGGTGTGTTTTTGGTGTGGTTGAGTTGTGAGTATCTATGTGTCTGTAAAGTGAGAATATGTAAGAATATAATAAGTGAGCCTAATAAGTTAGTGATGTAATCATGACCCCCACCCCACCCACCCCATTAAATAAAGTATATCTTCACTTAAAGAATATAACAGATAATGAACAAGGTTAAAGATAAATACTAATTGAACTACTTAATAAACATTTACAAATTGTATCAAGGACAGTGTAATCATTTAATATACAAGATAGTGTTAATGGAGCCAATACCCGAATTCTTAAAGTGCTCTCTTGCTCTTTGACAGCGAGTCAGTAAATGACTGACGCTTAGATTCACCACACATACATTTAACATTATGACACAAACGAAGTCTATGGATTAAACTTTCAATCTCCTTGGACGAGAAAAAAACACGTTTGTGTGATGTTTTTTCATTGTCTCTGTTGTTAGATTTAATACAGTTATGATAATACTGAACATCTGAGTTCATCAATAAAGTTTTTGATGACAACGACGTGTGTGTGTGTGTGTGTGTGTGTGTGTGTGTGTGTGTGTGTGTGTGTGTGTGTGTGTGTGTGTGTGTGTGTGTGTGTGCACATGTGTGTGTGTGTGTGTGTGTGTGTGTGTGTGTGTGTGTGTGTGTGTGTGTGTGTGTGTGTGTGTGTGTGTGTGTGTGTGTGCACATGTGTGTGTGTGTGTGTGTGTGTGTGTGTGTGTGTGTGTGTGTGTGTGTGTGTGTGTGTGTGTGTGTGTGTGTGTGTGTGTACGCGTGTGTGTGTGTACGCGTGTGTGTGTGTATGTGTGTGTGTGTGTGTGTGTGTGTGTGTGTATGTGTATGTGTGTGTGTGTGTGAGTGTTAAGTATTTTCACATATATTTGCTTAGTAATAGTATGCAACATTACATAATAGCTTCTTTGTACTTGGGCCAAAGCATGTACATGTGTTTTCGTTCATTTCTTGTTACACACATAAATACTTTTGTTGTTGTTGCTTTTTTAAACACACACACACAGTCACACACACACACACACACACTCACACACACACACACACACACACACACACACACACACACACACACACACAGTCACACAGACACTAAAGAAGGCCATACAAACTGTAATGATATGCACAGCATTTGCCAACAACTGGGTCTACACTGCACATAAACACCTGGGCCTAATTACAAAACCACTATACTCCCATGAAAGGCTGACTCATTCATGCTGCATGCATCATCTCTATCATCACCATCATCATCACTGTCATTATCATCATCATCATCAACTCATCATCATCATCATCATCATCATCGTCGTTGTCATCAGCAGCACCACCACCATCACTACCTGTAATCACCACTATCAATATCATCATTATCATCATCATCTTCATCATCATGTGCAGCATCATTATTGATTCATTCTTCTTCTTCTTCTGTGGTGGTGACCAACTTCTTAATACAGAAGTAACTGTATACACTTTAGGGGGAGACCATAGAAAAATAAGCGGAAGAGGGAAAGAGAAAAAAGGGCACACCACACACATTTCATTATCAGTTATCCAAGAAAGGGCTACACACATCACCCTATTAGATTTACTAGGGTTCAGCTTCAATATCTAGGGTACAATCAGGAGTAGCAAACAAAATAATACCCTAGTTCCGGGCTGGGGAGGGGAGGACTACAGGGAGCTGCCGGCAGCTACTAAATTTCACATTCGCCCCCAGCAAGCTATTATAACATACAGCCCAATCACTCTGACTCAGTCCACATGTTGTTCTCATAATATTCATTCATGAGAAAATGATCCTGTACTTGAGGACATAATTATGATAATACATGATTGATATTGATTGATTATTGATTGATGTTGATTGATTATTGATTGATGTTGATTGATTATTGATTGATGTAGCATGCACTAACTCAGGCAGAGCTTTACCTTCTTGGTTGCTGTACACTGGATTCAAATAAATAATAATAATAATTAATAATGCTTATATAGCGCATAATCTTGCTAAGCAACTCAATGCGCTTTTCACTCACCATTCATACAAACATTTCTAACAAACTGGCCCACGCATCCTCACCATACATCTCTATGAAAATGAATACATTAGAGAATGCATTGCATATAATCATAACACAACACACTAACACCCACCTCCCTTCAACACCACCACCCCAACCATCCCCCCACTCCCCCCCACCCACACCCCTGCCCCCCTGCTCCCCACCCCTACCCCATACACACACATGCGCACACGCGTTAACCTCATACTCAACGTCTTCAATGAGCTGCAAAACAAGAGTGGGGAAAGGATCATACTCAGAGAGAGAGAGAGAGAGAGAGAGAGAGAGAGAGAGAGAGAGAGAGAGAGAGAGAGAGAGAGAGAGAGAGAGAGAGAGAGAGAGAGAGAGGAGGGGGGGGGGGGGGGGGGGGGGGGGGGGGGGGGGGGGGGGGGGGGGGGGGGGGGGGGGGGGGGGGGGGGGGGCGACGGACGATAGCTTGGCAGACAATAGGTAAACAGACGAGATGAACAGACAAATATACAGGCATGTGTCAGAGAGAGAGAGAGAGAGAGAGAGAGAGGGGGGGGGGGGGGGGGAGAGAGAGATTAATTCAAAGGGGAGAGAAACAGAAGGGAGTTCTTAAAATAAAATCTATCTGCTTCTGCTATCATCAAGTTTATTGTCCTAAA